>CAKAKR010043347.1:0-11843 GCA_916700685.1 Adelosebastes latens | reverse complement strand
GAAACTACATGAAGCACAATGAAGTATTTGGTATCTATGAACTCATAACAAGTTGAATTTCAAAGATATGCACTGGGCTGTCAATCGATTCAAATATTTAATCATGATTAATCACATGATTGTCCATAGTTAATACTCTTATCAACATGGGAGTGGGAAAATATGCTTGCTTTATGCAAATGTATGTATATATTATTATTGGAAATCAACTAACAACACAAAACAATGACAAATATTGCCCAGAAACCCTCACAGGTACTGCATTCAGCATAACAAATATGCTCAAATCATAACATCGCAAACTGCAGCCCAACAGGCAACAACAGCTGTCAGTGTGTCAGTGTGCTGACTTGACTATGACTTGTGGGCATGTCTGTAAAGGGGAGACTCGTGGGTACCCATAGAACCCATTTTTATTCACATATCTTGAGGTCAGAGGTCAAGGGACCCCTTTGAAAATGGCCAGTTTTTCCCCGCCAAAATTTTGCGTAAGTTTGGAACGTTATTTAGCCTCCTTGGTAAGCAAGCTAGTATGACATGGTTGATACCAATGGATTCCTTAGGTTTTAGTTTCATATGATGCCAGTATCTTCACTCTAGCTTTTAAACTGAGCCTGCTACAACCTAAAAATCGCAAGTTGCGTTAATGCGTTAAAGAAATGAGTGGCGTTACAAGGAATTTGCGTTGACACGTTATTAGTGCATTAAGTTTGACAGCCCTAATATGCACACATATGCAATGTAGAAAAATATCTTATATGGAAAACATTTAATCAACACAATACTAGCGTTTTTTCTTAATTTTCCAAAAATCCTGACTTTGACTATTAACTAAAGTGTGATTTTTCATGTGATCTAAACATTTCAAAGTTGTTCTGTTAGATATTTGCCCCAAGTATATCCCTACCAAATTTCAAGACTTTTGACCTATTACAACAAATGTTGTGGCATTTTCCTGGCAATCATATTAAATATAGTCTTTGGGCACAAATGGGTTAAATCTGCCTCTGGAACTCAGTAGCTCACAGGAACAAATCAATTACACCATTATGCAGACTTAATGTGTTCTCATTATCTAACCAACAATTATCAACAATTAAAATCAATAAAGATAAACTTATCATCTTCCAATAATAAATGCGGTTATTCCAACACCTCGAAGGTGTTCGAGTATTTCAATTAAATACCATTTTATTTACCTGCAATCTGGTGACTACAGTCATATTTCATGACTTTATTAATTATCATAAAACCAATTCCAACTGTCTGGCTGAGACACAAAGAGCTGTAATAGCAGGGTGCATAAATTGTAACAAAAGAGGGTTTGTATATACATGTGTTTCATACATTTCCACAGCTAATAATGAAAGCTTGCTCCACTGTGTGCAGCATTGAGAAATTATTCATTCGCTGCCAGAGTCATCATCCATTCAGCTGCATATAAATAGCTACAGGTTGTATGTATGTTTTGATTGCACAGTGATTGAAGATGTATAGGAGGCACAGCAGAAAATAACCAAGCGGCGGAAAAAAAGGGATTCTGGGATGCCATTCATGAACCTTTTCATCACGCATCTTTTTCCGATCCTTAGCTGGGGGTACCGGCAGAAATAGACTCCTGTACCCACCGAGCTACGGAGCTTTTAATAGAGGCATCTCCCAGCTTAATCAAAGATAGCAGAGAAATTCACCTCATGCTACATTGTGATGTCTTGGCGTAGGCTTGGTGTGAACGCCTTCATTTCGAACAGTAAAAAGGTATGTACAAGGATGTATGCATGTGAGAGGAGCCTCTTGGCAGTCCCTGGAGAATATATGATGCAGCAGAAGCAGCAGAAAAGTAAGTGAAGTGCTGCGCGCGACTCTTTCAGCTCGCACTCCTTTTTTCGATCAATGGCTGAGATGGATAATAGCCTCCATAGAGACTTGCATCCTGTCTATGCCTCAAATCTCCACTTCTGCTTTTGCATCTCTGCTCTTCCCTCCTTGCTCCTCCCAGCAGGAGCAGCACGGAATGCACACCAAGGCTGCGGTCGAAAAGTCAAAAAATTACATCCTAATGTCTTTTCCTTGACCTCGATGGAAAATGTCATGAGGTCAAGGAAAGATTTGAAGGAGAATTCAGAAGGAAAATTCAACCGCGGTGTTCAGAGAATCCGACTGCACTGACATCGCAATTATGATTCGACGACGGCGGATTTTAGTGACACGGATCTGCCGTGGTGAAACTACAATGTTCCGAAGATGGACTACAAAAGGCGCCACTTCTTCCCCCCTGCCTTCTTAAATAGCTCTTTCAGTGACAGGCTGCTTCACCTGCGATGTGTGAAAGGCGCCTTTTGTAGTCCATCTTCGGAACATTGTAGTTTTACCACGGCAGATCCTTCTGCACTTTACATCAACATATAATAAAGGATTATCTTACCCGACATGGACAACCGTTGAGAAATATCACTTCTTTACCACGGTTGGAATTGAAATAAAAAAGGAATAGCCTATAGGCTACCACAAAAGTTTATATGATAAATATTGAGTTATTTTTTAAGTTATGGTGAAGGAGTATAACCATTAAATGTATATTTCCTCCTCCTCCTTTTCGGACGTAATATTTATTTATGCTGATTATTTGTTTGCTATATGTTTACTGTTCATTATAGTTGTTATTCTTGTTTTGTTTTTTCCTTATTTGTTACTTGTTCGAAATAAATAAATAGAAAATAAAGTGAAACGAAACGGTTGTCTCTGTCCACTCATATCTATCAACATGAATCCTATTAGGATATGACTGTATGAAAATATCATGCGATATAAGCATATCGTTTGTTTTCATGAACGGCCAAATGGTGAGTCGCTTTAAAAGTTGCGACTGCAAGGAATTGTGAGATGTTACTATCTCCTTTCCTTTGGTAAAGGATGGTCCAGTGTATCCTATCCTTAAGGAGATAAGAAAGGAGGCATTGAAGCTCCTTTCCTCAGCATTTAGAGAATTCAAACAGCTCTTATCATGGCTGCTACTTAGATACTTCCGGGTCATTTCACTCCGTTAGGAACCTTCCTAAGCAAAAAGGACTTTTCGACCGCAGCCCAAGAGGATCTTGGGTAGAACACGAGGGGGGGTGGGGGGAACATCTGGTAGACCCAGAGAGCCTGGTCCGTCGCTGCCGGGCCAACCGCCGCCGTCGTGTCATCGCAGATTCCCGTGGCTTCCTGGTTAACAGCTGATCCTCTCTAGGCCCACCGCCTCCATCAGCGTAGAGAAAACCCACTCGCCGACTCAATTATGCAAGAGGCGTGAATTAAACATGAGGCTACCGCACAGGAATGTATATACACACACACACACACATACACACATGCACAAATGCACAATATGTAATCATACAATATAACAACCCCATCTGTATGCTGACGCCAGGGGGGATCTGTGAGGCAAACAGAACACTGTAGAGCTGATCCACGCTGGTTGTAACATCACATATGACTGAAACTGAATATGGATGCCTAAGCCAGACAGGTAAGAGTGACAGTGAAGGACTATGCGATGAGGAATTTCACCATCTTTTGCCACCTATTACTTCCCTGTGAGCTTTAAAGAGGAAAAAGAGTGGGATTTAAGCCGGGAGCTGATTTTCTCCCCATGCTTCTCTCTCTCCCTCTGTTTCTTTGTGCCTCTCTCGCTCCGCCATGCCCTTTATTAATCATCCTTGGTTAGTGGGGCAGAGAGCGTGGTGTTAGGAGCTCTGGGGAGCCACAAAATACACACACACACACACACCTTCATGTGCTGCACACTAATAGGCACAGGACTCCAGGCAAACATTCCTCCTTTCGTCTCTTGTTTGCTTATAAAAAGATATCAAAATCAATAAAATATTCATTTAAAAAAACACAGGAAAAACTCCCAGGAATGACTACACGCACCATAAGTGGGCATGTGCACACATCCAGCTGATCTTCAGGGGATCCTGGCCCTGAAGTCCTGGGACTCAGCTGCTGCTGTAACCTTTTGAACAGTCTCAGTTGTTGTTTCCAGCTCCGGCATACAAGCACAGTGAGGCCGCATCTCCCTCACCGGTTAACATACACAACTGCACCTCCAGAGCCATTAAAACCCTCAAGTTGGGTCCGAACCAGTACAGCACAGCATCAACGAGCCATCACAGCCATTAGACCTCATTATCACAGTGTTTGGATGTGGCGGCCAGCATCCTCGGAGAGCTGGATGCGGGGTACAACGGGGGGTACAACCAATCACTCTTCTCTTGCTTCTTCTGTGGCCAATGGGCAGCTGCAGAGCAGACTGAATAATGGAGGGTGTAATTAGGCCTTATTTCTATGCATGTATAAGTGCACTTAGCCTAGAAGGCTCCAACTGGGCGACATGCCATTATTACCATTATCACTATTCGATCTCCCTGAGAAAGTGGTGAGAGAATTGGCCCATTAGATGATATGGGACAGTGGGAGGTTTACAGTAGAAGTCTGGGATATCCTTGGTGGGTATATAGACACAGCTAAACTCACTTTATTCACCTTTTTTTTGCAATGGTTTATCCAACTTTAGCTGACATGTATTCATCCATATATCACAGGGAGACATATAAGAGTGATTCTATAATTAGGGGTACATGTCATGTCCATGGGCTGTATTTATCAATTTGACTAAATATTCACTTCAAGCAATGGTCAATTTTATATCAGGGCACATTTCTCTTTCATTTAATACAAAAAAGTCAACAGGTCACATCATATATTTTGCAGAAAATGCATATTCTATACTGGAATTTGCTGTTTTTGTGCTGTCCGATTTGCTAAATGTCAGGTTTTGCTCTTCAGATTAACATTAAAATACATGTTTTTGTATATCATTTTCATAATTATTTGTTCAAAATAATCATTAAAATATGAGAAAGATGTTGTAAAAGCTATTTGGCTCATTCATGTACATTAAATCATCCACTTTGTGTGTGTCCGAGAAATCTCTGTCAACTGTGTTACCCATTGAAAAAGCCCCTATAAATCAGCAATGGTAAACATATTGCAAGTTATATGAGGAGGAAGTCTGTAAGGATGAATGTTGATTTGAGGATGTTTGGCTGAGATGTGACTAAAGGTGCCATGTTTCTCTACATTACTGGGTGTGTGTGTGTGATCATGAGGGTTGTTGTGTTTGGTGGATGCCACATATCTAAACGCTCATCTTACAAAACAGAGCTCAGGTAACAACAGCAGCTGAATTTATTTATTATGATAAGTAAAAAGGCCACAACATTTGTTCCGATTGGTCATCTATATGCAGTATATAGATATATCTAGTATTTGGGCACATGGGGCTATACTGTTTTTTCCTCAAATATAATGGAATATATGACAGTAGTCTCATGTGCCCAAATACTAGATATAGTATGATAAGAAAAACTCATGAGGGTTGTTGTGTTTGGTGGATGCCACATATCTAAAAAGGCTCATCTTATAAAACAGAGCTCAGGTAACAACAGCAGCAGCAGAATTTATTTATTATGATAAGTAAAAAGGCCACAACATTTGTTCCGATTGGTCATCTATATGCAGTACTCAAATATAATGGAGTATATGGCAGTAGTGTCATGCGCCCAAATACTAGATATAGTATGATAAGAAAAACTCAATTTTCAGCTGGTTTGACCGAAAATTTCTCCACATTTCCAGAGAACACTCCCACCAAAGGAAATTATAAATTTCAGTTTCAGGCACAAATGTGTAGCTTTGGAAGTAAATTAAACCTGCGTTTCAAAGCATGTTATAAATGATGCACAGTTTGCTTTTACCAAAACCTCTCCAATACAGCATATTGGATTTTGACAATTTGGGCGTGTTGTCTCAGTCATATGTCAGTAGTCTCATGTGCCACTAGATATAGTATGATAAGAAAAACTCATGAGGGTTGTTGTGTCTGGTGGATGCCACATATCTAAGATGCTCATCTTACAAAACAGAGCTCAGGTAACACAGCAGCAGCAGTGGTGGTGGGAAACAGAAAGCAAAGCATGACATGATGGAGACGCACCTGGTTTCACCGTCTTCAAGCGAATGGGCTCCCTAAAGTGTCGTATGACAGCCAGGGTGTCTCGGTTTGTAAGTCCACTGACGGGCGTCCCGTTCACCTCCAGCAACACGTCCCCGTAGTAGGGCAGCTTTCCGACGTGACACACCAGCACGTCCAGCTTCATCTGACCCAGGTGGGGGAACTGTCCCAGCTCGGCTCCACCGAGGACCTCCACCACGGAGCCGAAGTCCCCCAGGTTACCCCACGACACCGCGCACTCCACCACTTTACCCGACCAGTGTTTCTTCTTCTTCAGCGTCCTGGACATGGTTCACTCCCGGAACAACTAACGATATAGCTGGTTACAGTCGACTCGGTGTTTTGCTCAGACGGACGCGGAGTGACGCGGCCTAATAAACCCTCCTGAGTTGGTATTCTCCCGCCCTGCTGCTACTGTGGATCTCATCTTTCTGACATTTAGGAGGCTGATGTTTCACCCGGTGTATCCGCCGCTGAGGTGTGTCTTCATCGTCCGGTGTCCGCACAGTTGCCCGGGTTACAGTAATTCACAGTTGCCCCGGTTACAGTAATTCCAAAACGCTCCTTGTGCGTAAAAACAGGAGTTTGACAGCGGTGCGAGGTGGTTAAAAAAAGGGATAAAATCGTGGTTTCACACTCTCCGTCCTTACTCTGGAACCAAATCCGTCCAAACAAAATGTAAACACAGAGTATTTCACTCACTCGGCGGCGTTTCTGTTGCTGAAATGTAGTGCGTCAACGAGAAATATCTCTCATACCTGTCTGTGGGCGCAGGATGGAAATAGACGGAGCGGCAGCAGGCAGCGATCACTAGTCGGTCGGTTTATTATGCGGTTGAGATCCAGCTCAGAGGTGACTGAGCAGAGAAACATCTGCGAGCGGTCTGTCTGCTACAGGTTTGAACACACCTGGCAGCGCCAAAGAGAGAGATGTTGCCAAGCTGCGGAACGCCCCTTTTTACGCGCAGCAGCAGCAGCAGCGGCAGCGGCGGACGCGTTTTGGAGACGCGCGTTTTGTGGCTGGCTCCATCATCCGGTGTGCTGTGGTACTAAATGAAAAAAAAAAAAAAACACCTGTGTAAATCCATAATGTTCCACCATAACTTATTATCCTTTTAGTCCCTGTCTAAATATATATAGTTTAATCTATAAGAATACATAATTTATTTGTTGATTATATTTTGTATTAAAGGTCCCATATTGTAAAAAGTGAAATTTTCACGTCTTTTAGCAGGTTTAAAGGGACTATTTGTAACTTTCAGAAATGCTTGTTAACAGCGACACCTGTGGCCGTTAAGTCAACGAAAGTCAGTGTCGGGCTTGCGCTTGCTCGCTCTACATAGACATGAACGAGCATCGCTCAAAACAGTGAGGCGACACACGTCAGCTAAAACCGCAATATCACTCTATATTTCAACTGCTTGGCAGTAATGTTAGCTGACCATACGAAGGTCTCTCCATGAATCACTGCTGATCCTAGTGTTGGCTTTTCCTGCTTCAGCTGAAGCAGGAAGAGAAACGTTATTGTCTCCGAGCGCGCCCGGAGGGAGACACCGGCACCCGGTCGGAGACGATAACGTTTCTCGCTGCAGAGTCCCGTCACTTCACAAGACACGGGAAACCTCTGTTGGTCTGGAGGAGCTGCAGCAGTTATTTCTGCACAAACATCCACTGTACATTTACTAGATATTCTCAGAGCTAAACTAACTCTCCTGCAGTGTGTAGGGAGCGCGCGTTCACGTCTAGAGGTGGAGCGAGAGCGCGCGCGGTGTGAGTGAAGGCAGGCAGGCAGAGGAGCAGAGACTTCAGCCACACGCAAGCGCGCATATGTCCCGACCCGGTACATTTATACGCTTAAAAAGTTACAAACAGTCCCTTAAAGTGCTTTATAAATACTGTGAAAGTATCGAAGCGCTCAATATACAGAGAAACACACACAGCCAGTATTCAGAAACTGTGCTTTTGAAACAAGCCGTCAGGATTTCTGTCCATTTGTGATGTCACAAATATACAATATTTAGACCGTTTCACAGTTTTAAACGTAAAAATACTAAATGTGTCCCAGTTTATTTCCTGTTGCGGTGTATGTGAATGACATCAGCTGACAGGAAGTAAACATGGAACAAAGCTGTTTCCTAGCAACGCAATTCCGTTGTCATTCTGTTGAAATGCACTAAAACGGAGCGTTTCAGACAGAGGGTGAATACAGGTATATTCAGACAGACAGTATGAGGAAAATAATGTGTTTTTTGAACATTGAAGCATGTAAACATGTTCTAGTAGAAACACAAAATACACGCATGAACCTGAAAATGAGCATGATATGTGGACCTTTAATAATCTGAATCTTTAAAGTAACTATTAGTTATTAAATCTCATGTAGTGGAGTAAAAAGTACAATATTTCCCTCTGAGATGTAGTGGAGTAGAAGTAGAAAGTATCAGAACATGGAAATACTCAAGTAAAGTACAAGTGCCACTGATATAACACCAATGTTTATCTGCATTTAAAAAAAAAAACACATGTACTGGGTCTGGAATATCAGGCAAAATAAGTCCTAACAGACTGACTAAAAATACACAGAGCATGTAATGCTAATATCAAGCGTGCAGAACAAATTACACCTAATTAGGACTCTTAATGTGTGCAGAGTGAGGTAAGTATTCCTGGGGAGGGTTGATCATACATAATAAGTATCTCCACAGTGCCACCTACTGGCACAATAAGAGAGATCTAAACGATTTGCTGCTCCAGTTCATCCCTCCCTGATGGTATACCTACATACCAGCACGCCTGACTGCATTCAACTGCATTTATCCATGCATGCATGAGCTCTGAGACAGTGATTGAATTGTGGGTAATTATCACTATAGTAGACTGTTATCTGCGGCGTTGTTTTCCAATTGTTTGTGCAGAAATTACTCAGAGTATCCCTCTGAATATATTATCATCATTAATGTAGGTCCAGTGCAGGAAATCTGACCTTTTATTCAATTGGGAAACTCCCACCTACATGGAAAGAAAGCCTGCACATTTGATGGCCTGAGAGCTCTTGCATTTACATAATTTGATGTCTGTTGGCAAACTATTTATGAGATATGATAGCTCCTTTGTCTTTATGTAATGTTGGTCTCATGATAAATGTTACCAGAGCATGAAATTCAAGATGATGCAAAACTGAAGTGGTTTGTGCCATTTGTGCCCGAATAATTTATTTATTATGATAAGTAAGAAGGCCAGCATCATCTATATGCAGTATACAGTATATAGATGTATCTAGTATTTGGGCACATGGGACTACTGTTTTTTCCTAAAATATAACAGTATAACAGTAGTCCCATGTGCCCAAATTAGAGCTGTTGATCGATTAAAATATTTAATCACGATTAATCACTATGACTTGCTCCAAACTGCATGTGATTATCATAAAGTGAACATGTCTGTAGAGGGGAGACTCGTGGGTACCCATAGAACCCGTTTTCATTCACATATCTTGAGGTCAGAGGTCAAGGGACCCCTTTGAAAATGGCCGTGCCAGTTTTTCCTCGTCAAAATGTAGTTATTATTATCATTATTTATTTAGCCTCCTTCGCGACAAGCTAGTGTGACATGGTTGGTACCAATGGATTCCTTCAGTTTTTTCTAGTTTCATATGATACCAGTATCTTCACTCTAGCTTTAAAACTGAGCCTGCTACAACCAAAAAATCACAAGTTGCGTTGATACGTTAAAGAAATTTGTGGCATTAAAACAAATTTCCCTAGCCAAAATACTATATTTAGTATGATAAGGAAAAAATACACATTTGTTCTGATTGGTCAAAAGTCTTGAAATTTGGTGCGGACATACTAAGGGCAACTCTTTAACAGTGCAACTTTGAAATTTTCAGATCACATGGAAAATCACACTTTTGTTAATACTCAGGATTTTTGAAAAATGAGGGAAAATGCTAACATTGTGTTTATTGAATGTTTTCAAGATGAAATATTTATTTTACACTGCATATGCGTAAATATCTTTAATATTCAAGTTGTTATGAGTTCATAGATACCAAATGCTTGTCTGTGCTCCTTGTAGTTTCTGAGATACACCCTTTTTCTTATCATTCTATATCTAGTATTTGGGCACATGGGGCTACTGTTTTTTCCTCAAATATAATGGAGTATGTCAGTAGTCTCATGTGCCCAAATACTACATATAGTATGATAAGAAAAACTCAATTTTCAGCCGGTTTGACTGAAAATGTCTCCACATTTGTGCTTAGTCAAGCCCAGAAAACACTCCCACCAAAACAAATTATAAATTTCAATTGCAGGCACAAATGTGTAGCTTTGGAAGTACATGAAACCTGCGTTTCAATGCATGTTATAAATGATGCACAGTTTGCTTTCACCAAAACCTCTCCAATACAGCATGATGGATTTTGACAATTTTGGCGCGTTGTCTCACAGGACAGTCATATGTCAGCGCCATGCAGTCGAGTTAATTAACTTTCTAAAAGGAAGCAGGGAACACACAGCGTTTGTAGTATTTATGAAGCAGCAGTAGTTTCTGTTCTCTGGGTGTGATGCATTAGAAGTCTGTTTTTAAATACAGAGTCGCCACCCTGGACGCCGTGCTGCATAATTCATCGCCTTGTAAGAGGATGATTAACAATGCTATCGTGTCTTTGATGGGGAGCGGGGAGCCAAACAAACTGCGAACTTTAAAAAGGCTGACGCACAGTCAGATCTGTGGTATTCCACTGGGTTTATGTAGGAGGGACTTTTTAAAAAATGAGGTCTCTTTCTTAACGTCAAGACTGATGATGGACTAACAGTTTTTTAAGGCCCCTATTAGCTGGCTTTGTGTTGGCTTGGCACGACTAAATCCAGATTATGGATGGCTTGGCCTTTTAAATCGTTCCATGGTGTGCCCAGAAATCATGTTGTGGTTAAGACCCCCTGTGCCTGGAATTACATGTAACCTAAATCGAATCCTGCAAGAACATTTTCCCTCATTTCTCTTTAAGCCCTCCTACTGTCAGTAAAAATACACACATCACTGAAATCTGAAACAAATTACTTGATCAATCGTCGAGAGAAAAGGAACTCTTTTAATAAACGATCAAACATGACAAAATATTTGCTTGTTTCAGCTTCAAAAGTGGGAACGCTTCCCGCCTTTCTCTGTTATATATCATCTAGGGCTGTCAATCGATTAATTTAATCACGATTAATCGCAAATTAATCAAAATATCTGTTCAAAATGTACAGGAAAGGGAGATTTTCAAGTATTTAATACTCTCATCAACATGGGAGTGGACAAATATGCTTGCTTTATGCAAATGTATGTATATATTTATTATTGGAAATCAATTGACAAACCAAATCAATTGACAAATATTGTCCAGAAACCCTCACAGGTACTGCATTTAGAATAAAAAATATGTTCAAATCATAACATGGCAAAGTCAAGCCCAACAGGCAACAACAGCTGTCAGTGTGTCAGTGTGCTGACTTGACTATGACTTGCCCCAAACTGCATGTGATTATCATAAAGTGGGCATGTCTGTAAAGGGGAGACTCGTGGGTACCCATAGAACCCATTTTCATTCACATATCTTGAGGTCAGAGGTCAAGGGACCCCTTTGAAAATGGCCATGCCAGTTTTTCCTCGCTAAAATTTAGCGTAAGTTTGGAGCATTATTTAGCCACCTTCAACAAGCTAGTATGACATGGTTGGTACCAATAGATTCCTTAGGTTTTTCTAGTTTCATATGATGCCAGTATCTTCACATC
>CAKAKR010043345.1:0-14433 GCA_916700685.1 Adelosebastes latens | reverse complement strand
TCTTATCAACATGGGAGTGGGCAAATATGCTGCTTTATGCAAATGTATGTATATATTTATTACTGGAAATCAATTAATAACACAAAACGATGACAGATATTGTCCAGAAACCCTCACAGGTACTGCATTTAGCATAACAATATGCTCACATGGCAAATTGCAGCCCAACAGGCAACAACAGCTGTCAGTGTGTCAGTGTGCTGACTTGACTATGACTTGCCCCAAACTGCATGTGATTATCATAAAGTGGGCATGTCTGTAAAGGGGAGACTCGTGGGTACCCATAGAACCCATTTACATTCACATATCTGGAGGTCAGAGGTCAAGGGACCCCTTTGAAAATGGCCATGACAGTTTTTGCTCTCCAAAATTTAGGTTTGGAGCGTTATTTAACCTCCTTTGTGACGAGCTAGTGTGACATGGTTGGTACCAATGGATTCTTTAGGTTTTATAGTTTCATATGAGGCCAGTATCTTCACTCTAGCTTTAAAACCTGTTACAAGCTAAAATTTGCAAGTTGCGTTAAAGAAATAAGTGGCGTTATCGCGTTAACTATGACAGCCCTAACTGAAATACCACATTCTTGCAACCCAGGGCACTGATTCACCACCAGTAAGCAGACACAAATTTTAATTTTGTCTTGAAAAGAAATACAGGAAAGAACAGTCGTTCATCATAGGAAAATAAGAAAAAGACCCTTAGAGAGTAGAGTTCCTGTACATAGACGCACTTTCTTGATGTCGCAAACAGATACTGAAACAGTCAGGAAACGATCATCTGTCCATGATTGTGTAGCTTCAACATATCAGTGACATTATTAACCTGTACAAAAACTGTTAGTGATTAAAAACAGTAAGAGGGAACATTTAGAGAAAATCTCATCAGGAGTTAGGTTGATGAACATAAAGGGTTTGTCTTTTTAACAGTAGGAGCTGACCTAATGTCATTTCTGGTCACGCTCAGAGCGTCCACCAGGGAAATAAAGCCACGTTCACATCAGCCACTTGTCCTTCTCCTTGTTGAAGTTCTCGGCCCACTGACGGGTCAGCTCTAAGTAGTGGTCTGACTGGTTGGGTTGGTAGTCCAGGTACAAACGGGTCACCGTTTTCTTGGGTACGGCCTTCTCTATCTGTGTGCCTTCGTGCCATTGGTTAAAGGAAGTAATGGTGACGATTTCCGGTCTGACGGACAAGGCCGCCTGCAAGGACGTGTCGTAGTAGCGTCCGTTAACCCGGTTCCTGGTGTTGTGGTTGTTCCACGGCCGAACAGCCGTGTCCACGTACCCCGGGCCGACGCTGGGAATAAACAGCAGATTGTTCCCGTCGCAGAAGGACTTGACGGCTTTCCAGTTCTGGTGGGAGGAGCCGAAGGAGAAGCCGTTGGAGGCGAAGTAGGTGTATATGCCGTCAAAGCCGCTGGCTAGGATGTCGTGCTTGTGGCGCTCCTCCACGATGAGGGCGACGAAAACGCCGTCGTAAGGCGTGCCTCTGATGCTGTGGGAGCCTTTAGCGGTCAGAAGCTCCGACCAGGACTCCGGTGGCGTCAGGTAGGAGTCGTAGACGTAAAACAGAGGCAGGACCTGCCCGGTGCTGGACTTGAATCTGTAGAAGGCGCCGTGCTTTCCATACCTGAGAAAAATAAGAGAGGGAGAATTTCAAGCTGTTAAAATATGCACAAAAAAACATTTTTAAAGCTACTATAAGTCGATTTTTTTGGTTGCAGTGTTCATTGCTTTCACCAAAATTGTTCAAATCCTGGACATAGTGGCAGAATTGCTGGCAAAATTACTCTAAATAATAATTGGTGGCTTTTTTCGCTTTGTTGTGTGCTGCTACAGGTTTACTATTTTACTACCACTAGGAGTCGCCAAAGTCAGAAAGTTAAGAATATTCAAATCCTACACATAGGGGTTTAATGCTATTAGGGGAGAAGAACTACAATAACTCAGTAGTCAGGAAAGTTGTGTCTCTGGTGCCATAGGCCCTGTTCAGACCTGGCATTAACATGCATCCCGAGTGACCACTTGTAATCCGATCTCACTTCCCCGCTCTATATGCAAATAACCACGTAGTAAACACACGGCTGATACAGCAGACGCTGTGACGTAATATTACAGGAATGTCAGTGGTAATATCCTACATATTCGTGAATTTGGGTACATTTTATTAACATCAAAATATGAGGTTATTGTACCGACAGGATACAGTAGAACACAGAAGCCGTTTCAATGCCGCGAGGCAGACAAGCGCTCGCGTCTGCCTGTCTATTCACATGAGGCGCGCAGTTGAGCAGGCGGTCCCCACCGGCTATCGTCTGACGATGATTTCGTTTTTTTACTGGTAAACTAGCTACTTGTGAAACAATCCAGTTGTACACATTGTCTCTCAACTCAGTCTGAAGTTGCTAATCAGACTGTAAACAATGAGCAGGATGGCCCGGATATCCGCTGGCTACACCGGAACCCCAGAAATATAGCCCCTTACCCCCCAGAGGCTTATCTGTCATCAGACCGATAGCCGATTGGGTCCAAGATTGGTTTCACAGAGAGTGTGTATTTTCGGAGCAATGGGATTTTGGAAGCTGTCCCCCGGATGGCTGGCTCGTTAGCTAGCTTGCTAATTCCAACTAACAACAATCACCATGTTCTTTTGTGCTGGTCAAATGACCACAGAAAACAGTTCAATGTCCGTTCTACTCCTATTCCATTTTTATGGTCTATACTAATGTTTCAAATGTAATGATGCTCACATGTGGCACCTTTAATACAGCTAAGATTTCACAGGTTGTTTCAGCCATTCAGAAAATATTTACGCTTTACTGAGACTGCTTTTCTGTCCCTCCAATTTTTCTTTCGTCTTATACAGATGGTCGACACAGTGGGTTTGTGAAAACGTTGGCAGAAACTTAAAGTCCAGATTCAACTGGAGGCTCTCGAGGCTGAGCTTTGATTTTACTCCAGTCTTGTATCATTATAAACACGGCATCGCTGAGACTCTTTATTCTCGCTCCTAGTCACAGTGTGAGATCACGGGCTTCTTTTTTTTTTTTTATCAGACTACTAATATCTTATGAGATGAAACACTGTCTGATTAGCCTCACAGCCTTGTCTCTCTCCTAAAGCTAACAGATTTTACATGTTGCTTAAGCTGAATATAATCAAATGTTATGAGACAGACAAAGAGTCAGGTTCCCTTTGACACAGACCGGTCAAAGTCAGAGCTAAAGCTACCTGCTGATCCATTACAGTCGGATCACAGGGCAGAGACATCTATATTTAACAACCTGCTCCTCATCTTCCCTTTCTCAGACTTCAAGGTTCACCACATCGCCAGACTCCTAACGTCAGATATGGAAAGCAGAGCTCCACCCTTCGGTCGGTGAAAGGAAAACACATGTGGCACAGAGAGAGGAAAGCGAAACGTACTTGTCAATAATGTATTTGATGTTGTCATGCATGCTCTGGTCCGTCCGTCCTTTGTATGGCTGTATGTGAAAGGCCACCTGTGCAAAACACAAATAACGAACACAGGTGTTAACAAAAAAGATTATAAAAGCACAACGTAAATACACAAACACCTGGAAAATAAGGTGGTTATGCAATGAATTTCACACTGAGCACTCAGTTGTTCATTATTCCAGTGTATTATTTGTTTTGATGGACAACCAGTACATGCTTTACTGTTTAAAAAACACATTATTGTTCTCATACGGTCTGCCTGAATATACCTGTATTCACCCTCTGTCTGAAACGCTCTATTTTAGCGCCTGTCTCTTTAAGACCAGCCTGCTCTGATTGGCTTGAGAGAAATATGGTGCACCTTTGCAAAGGTAGTTCTCAAGCTGTGGGCGGTATATATTCTAAGCCTGCATGTGACATAGGAAGGGGAGCCATATCTGAATGGCTTGTTGAATCACATGTTTTCTGATCTAGACAGCCCACAAAAAAACTGACTAGGTTGTCTTATTCCACAGTTTGTGGGTTGGTAGACACTCCAGATACCCAAATGTGTGAGCACAAGTACTGAAAAAGTGAGTTTTTCATGATATGTCCACTTTAATAGAAATAAAACCCATTTAGTTCATTTTCATTTAGGCCTATCAGCACCAACGTTCATCACAAAAAGAAACTTTAATTAGTAAAATACTCAGCGAGGTATCAGTCAGCCCGTTTCGCACAAAAAGGCGTATGAACGCCACGATAATGCGCAAAGGCATTTAGCGTGCAACAAGACCTCCATTCTCGCTTTTGCTGCGTCATTTGTACGCCATGTAGTCTGCGCTGAGTCCAATGTAAATGCATCCGCGTAAATAGGCTACGCTCAGAGCTAGTGACGTAGAATAAAAAGGGAGAAAGAGAAGATGCTGATGGTAGGAGAAAGGTGGATGGGTCCAACAAACACAGGATTTTCAACCTGTTTTGTTTTGCAAGTTACGTTAGTGACGTGTTTTCCGTAGTTATGTTACGTTATTTCCGCACGTATTTTACTTAGTTTACGCACTAATTTTAACAGGGCCAGCTCTAAGCCTTTTTGTTGCCCTAGGCGACTGCAACACACATCAATGGTTTTAAGACAAAAGTTAAGATTTTTATTTTCATAAATAACTGTATTTATTATAATTTAGGGCTGAGTTACAAGGGTGAAAAGTAAATATTTTTCTTTATTTATTTATTATTTCATTTGTTACCTCAATACAGAATATGAGGAAGAGCATCCACTGGCATTTTTTTTTAAAGGGCAACCAGCGCCCCCCCAGAAGGTGGCGCCCTCGGAGACCACCTATATGGCCTATGCCTTAAACCGGCCCTGTATTTTAATCCCAACCATGATGTTTTTCCTAAACCTAACTAAGTGATTTTGTTGCCTAAACCTAACTGCGGACCGCGGCGTACAAATGACACGCGGAAAAGCTAAAATGCGTCCTCATTACTCGCGGAATGTCCGTGTAATGTCGTGCTATTTATTTATTTTCGCGTGAGACCGGGTTGTTGTATCAGTAGGCTTACTTATATGGACGACGGATGCTATCATAAACTGAAAGTGTCTTCTCCGTACAGTAGCAGCAGCAGATTAGCAGGAGTGACTCATCACGTGACGAGAGTCAGAAGGAGAGTTGACCGACATCCTGGTAGTTTGGTTAGCGGCCGTTGCTTGTTCACAAACATTCACAGACTGTAGCATGAGCTGTCTTGTAATAGGATGTCAATGAGTGTAAAATAGTAAAAGAGCTTTTTATTCTACATGGGTATGATTGACAACATTTTGACCACAAATGGTCCTGAAGAAGACACGTGACTGACAACTGGTTGACTACAAATTAATTCATTAACGGTTGAAATGTTGTCAGTCATGTCCATGTGGAAGATAGATAGCAGTGTGCTGGTGCTTTCATATTCTTTTGTGCTGATAATTGTTGCCCAGCACCTACAAAGGCTTCATCGCTTCTTGATAATTGACAGAGGAAACGTCTCACATGCATTTAACGGCCTTTCTGCAGTGGACTTCTATTCTATTTATAAGCAGAATATAATATACCTACAGTAAAAACAGCTTTAACGCCTTTTCATGCTTTTGTGAAACATATTGTTCCTGCTGCTCAGTGGTGTGTGAATAATACTGCAGGGCTGACTCATTTGACATTTTATTAAGGAGCTGCTGTTTATGTAGATCAGTATTATTGAAGGATTAAGGCTGTGTTCCAGATGGAGCCAGGGGTGTCCTGTTTCTTTCGGTTATCTAAGGCTGCAGCCTACATACTTCACTTTTGATGACTGTTCAACCTAAGTTTGTTTTATTTAAATGTTTTTCTAATGTGGTTTTTAAATGCCCTATTGAATCTGGTAGCCGTGTGCTCCTCCCAAAGATTTGTAGATGTGATTGAGGACACTCCTCCCCATGACTGAACAAACCTGTGTCTGTTTAATGCCTGTGGAGATGTTTGTGGTCTTTCATTACCCTGAAGAAGACTGGCATGTCGAAACGTTGGTAAATTATTAAGACGTTTTCTGCATTATACGAGTGTGCACTTTTCATCTACAATGGTATTCTTTTTACTGTGGTCAGGGTGTGCGTTCCTCCTCCTAAGCTGTTTACATGGCTGATGAAAATGTGCATTATACTAATATTCCCGTTTACATGCAGCCGTACATACTCCCATTTACGTAACCGGTGGCGAACACAGCCTCCCTCTTTCATTCCTTCAACTACCTTCTTGAAAAGGTCGGCGTTGTGATATTTGTTCATATCCAGAAACCTGTTGATATCGCCGTTGCATATTCTGAATGTGCTGTATACATGTCCAAAGAATGCTCCTAAAACCTGAATAATATCAGCATATCCCGCATGTCTTAATTAATTCAGAATAAGGCCTAATTCAGAATATCCAGACGGAATATGCTGTTTACATGACCTAAATCAAATTCACAATATCCTCATATACGGAATAGGGCTGTCAAAGTTAACGCGATAATAATGCGGTAAAGCAAATTTGTTGTAATGCCAATAATTTCTTTAATGCATTAAGGCAACTTGCGATTTTTAAGTTGTAGTGGGTTAGTTTTAAAGCTAGAGTGAAGATACTGGCATCATATGAAATTAGACAACCTAATGAATCCATTGGTACCAACCATGTCATACTAGCTTGTCGTGAAGGAGGTTAAATAACGCTCCAAACTTACGCTAAATTTTGGTGAGGAAAAACTGGCATGACCATTTTCAAAGGAGTCCCTTGACCTCTGACCTCCAGATATGTGAATGAAAATGGGTTCTATGGGTACCCACGAGTCTCCCCTTTACAGACATGCCCACTTTATGATAATCACATGCAGTTTGGGGGCAAGTCATAGTCAAGTCAGCACACTGACACACTGACAGCTGTTGTTGCCTGTTGGGCTGCAGTTTGCCAGGTTATGATTTTAGCATATTTTTTATTGCTAAATGCAGTACCTGTGAGGGTTTCTGGACAATATTTGTCATTGTTTTGTGTTGTTAATTGATTTCCAATAATAAATATATACATACATTTGCATAAAGCAAGCATATTTGTCCTCTCCCATGTTGATAAGAGCATTAAATACTTGGCAAATCTCCCTTTAAGGTGCATTTTGAACTGATAAAAAACGCGATTAACTATTTTAATTTATTGACAGCCCTAATCTGGAATAATAGTGGAATATTAGTGTGCATGTAAACATAGTTAATGAAGAGAGCTGCTCATCAAACATTTCTCTACAGCCCCACTATTGGTCAAAAACTCCACAGGATCCCTTTAAGTTTGCATGTCATAAAATATCGCATTTATTTTAGGAATTTCCGTGCAGTTCTATTTGTCTTTTTGCCTTTTCCTACTTATTGATAGAGGTTGACTGAATGTGCTTAGATTCTTGTATTAGCACTTGTGTGTTTGGCTCACAAATGGTATAAAAATAATCTCCCATTGGAGATGCACCTCGGTCCAAGAGCCATCAGTCATCAAAGAGGAAACAGGCGGGCAAACAGTGTCCTTTTCCTCCTTATAGTATAAAGATAGAAGGAGACAGAAGCTAAGTTTAGCCTGCAGGATTTCTTGAAAATGGAGCTGAGAGGGAGGAGGAGGAGGAGAGAACAAGAGAAGAAGATGCTCACTATCCCCACAGCCATGTCCCGTATTATCGTCTCATCTGTCAACACATTCGGGTGAAACAGGATGACATCTATTCCACTGACCCAAGTGTCTCAGAAATCCCTTTTTAGCTGCTTCTCAGTAATAATTCAGACTTCAGGTTTTAGATTTATGTGATCCAGAGGGAATTTTGGTTCAGGTTTCTTTAGAAGAACTAAATCCCCAGAGCTGGAGGTATGAGCATGATTTGACAGAGTACACTGTGTTATGTTCTCTGGCTGAAGGAGCTGAAAGCTGAGTGATTGATGCCGTCTGTCATCCAGGATCAACTGTGGTACGCTTGTTTGCTTCAGTCACAAAAGAGAGAGAAAAAAAAGGGTCGACTGCAGCTCAGCGGCAAACAGTGAAGCATTGACAGAGCTGTCGAGCCACAAACACCGAGCGCACGACGCCCACTCCATCTTTCAAAAGAGGCTGCAAGGTCTTCCTAAACAGTTTCCATGGCAACGCGGCGGCGTTTTGGCGCCCGGGCTCGGGCTCGTCAGCTGTCTCGACTGGTTGGAAATCGTGAAAGGCCAGCGAGGTAAGACGCCGCTCAATCTGTTCCCGTTTGGCTGAATAAAAGCACGGATGGGTGCGGATGAAAAGTGCTTTGTTTGCTCAGATCGCCTCACATTGTGATGTGATGGCGATAGACTCTCATATTTACATGCCAGGCCTCAGGTGTGTCGCCGCCGCCGCCGCCGCCGCCGCCGCCGCCGCCGCCGCAACAAAAACAACCCTCCTGACGTTCCCTTCAGATGATGACAAACACTGACCTGAGGCGATGATGATGTTATATCATCATGTTGGTGCTTGCCACATTATATCAGCTTATTATGTAAACGGAGATGATACATTCAAAAGTGCTGATGCAAAAGAAAAATAAAGTGTCTGTGCGAGGCAACTTCGCTCCACGAGGATCTGAAAATTGCCCCAGAATAACCAGAAATAATCTGCAATTTGCACATAACACATCCATATTTACCTTCTAATCTGTGATGCTTTATACTAAAAGACACCCACAGGAGCAACACAGGCACAAATAAGCTTTTCTCTGGACAATTTAAAGACTAAATAATTCTCTCTTACGACAGGCGCATTTTCTCATTAGAAATATATATCATCATAATGGGACAATTTTGTCATCATAATGTGTCAGTTTGTAATTACAGCTAGACGCTTTAAAGAGTTATCATACACATGCCCTTCAGCCTCCTACACACTTGTAAAGAGGACCTATTATGCTTTTCCTTTAGTGTGTTAATATAGTTACATTGTGCATGTAAACGGTCTGCAAAAGTTACAAACACTCAAAGACAGAACTGCATAATTAGGGCTGTCAATCGATTCGAATATTTAATCACAATTAATCACATGGTTGTCCATATTTAATCGTGATTAATCGCAAATTAATCGCACATTTTGATCACCTTAAAGGGAGATTTGTCAAGTATTTAATACTCTTATCAACATGGGAGTGGACAAATATGCTACTTTATGCAAATGTATGTATATATTTATTATTGGAAATCAATAAACAACACAAAACGATGACAAATATTGTCCAGAAACCCTCACAGGTACTGCATTTAGCATAAAGAAATATGCTCAAATCATAACATGGCAAACTGCAGCCCAACAGGCAACAACAGCTGTCAGTGTGTCAGTGTGCTGACTTGACTATGACTTGCCCCAAACTGCATGTGATTATCATAAAGTGGGCATGTCTGTAAAGGGGAGACTCGTGGGTACCCATAGAACCCGTTTTCATTCACATATCTTGAGGTCAGAGGTCAAGGGACCCCTTTGAAAATGGCCATGCCGGTTTTTCCTCACCAAAATTTAGCGTAAGTTTGGAGCGTTATTTATCCTCCTTCCATGGGAGTGGACAAATAGGCTGCTGTATGCAAATGAATGTATATATTTATCATTGGAAATCAATTAACAACACAAAACAATGACAAATATTTGCCAGAAACCCTCACATATACTGCATTTATCATAAGAAATATGCTCAAATCATAATCAAAATAAACTTCCAACGTAGGTTTACTTAGTTTTTAGGTTTACTTACACAACAATAGCACTTGGTTAGGGTTAGGAAAAGATCATGATGTGGGTTAAAATAAGTACATTTGTTATGTAAAATAAGTACGGTTGTTACGTAACTTGCGTTACTTAAGTACGGATGTTACGTAACGAAACTAATATATGTCAACATTGACTTGGTTTCACACAGGACAAAAGTAGTCTCCTGGGTGAAAGTCTGTGTTTGTTTGACCTGTCCAAATCAAATCCCACCCGACCTACTCAGACTTTCTCGCTCTTTATACTACGTCAGCTGCTCTGACCGTCTAATAATGATGTGGATGGGTTTACATTGGAGTTAGGTGAATGCCTGGTGCATCTCATACAGATGCTAAAGGTTGCCTCGGTGTGTCGGCACCAGACACCGAGGGGCACTGACTGAGCGTCGGTATTTGACAAGTTGGGAGTGAGAACGGGTTGAGAGCACACGTAATTGTGTGTTGACTATAAAATGAAGAAAGGCTCGATCAGTTCATTAAAATATTCAAATCCCATCTGACAAAACTGCAAAATATTTATCATTAAAACAAGAAAGCTTCCTTGTTATAGTGAGAGGATTGTTGTCATTAAAGAATAATATGTCTGTGCTCTATTATAGTTTTCATTTCTCTCTCCTTGTTTGCTGCTAGCACCCTGACATCAACATTTCAGTGTTCAAACAGGGTCAATCTATGCTTAATTAGTGAGGATGGAGCGCTGGAGGGGATTATAGATCAGTCTATGTCCTCCTGTTTGTCTCAACCAGTGGTCTGGTCCGGATGGAATTAGGAACAATGATTAGGGATGCACTGAGTGCAAAATTATGGGCCGATATCGATGTTTAAAACAAAGATTTGGCCGATAGCTGATACTGATGTTTTGTTGTTGGTTATTTTGTTGTTATTTATTCCCCCTTTGGTGCCAGGGAAACAAAGACATCTTTATAAAAAAATAACTGAACTTCATGCAATCTATGTAACGAGCTTTAAAATAACCTTCTTTCACAGGAAAAATAACTGCTTCAAAATCCCTTTTAGCCTGTAAACAACTGCTTACTCTATGAGAGGAATTTATTACCTATAGCCACCCAACAAAAACATTTTGTGAAACTTAAATTAAATGTAATTATTACATTTTTTGAATACTTGATTCTGATTGGTCAATCACAGCGTTTTACGATCTATTATTTCTTTACAGCAGACTGTTGCTATGTATAACAGACCGTTGCTTTGTATAAAAGACTGTTGCTATGTATAACAGATTGTTGCTTTGTATAACAGACCGTTGCTATGTATAACAGACTGTTGCTATGTATAACAGACTGTTGCTATGTATAACAGACCGTTGCTATGTATAACCGACCAGTGCTTTGTATAACGGACCGTTGCTATGTATAACAGACCTTTGCTATGTATAACAGACCGTTGTTATGTATAACAGACCGTTGCTATGTATAACAGACCGTTGCTATGTATAACAGACCGTTGCTATGTATAACAGACCATTGCTATGTATAACAGATTGTTGCTTTGTATAACAGACCGTTGCTATGTATAACAGACCGTTGCTATGTATAACCGACCAGTGCTTTGTATAACGGACCTTTGCTATGTATAACAGACCTTTGCTACGTATAACAGACCGTTGCTATGTATAACAGACCGTTGCTATGTATAACAGACTGTTGCTATATATAACAGACCCTTGCTATGGGCGCAGTTCTGATGGCGGACTTTGGAGGACCGTTTTTGTGTCAAATTATTGATTTCTTAAGTTAGTAGCCGTGTAATAAGCAGGATAATATACAGCTAGTGGGTCATTGTTGTGAAATAAACCACATTCAGAGGGTTTTATTTCACAACAATGGCCAGCTCGCTGTACATTATCCCTTATTTCAATCAGCAGCTAACAACACAACGTTTAGCCGGCAGAAAATTAATGCAACACATAAACATCGGCCACTGCCATCGGTGAATGTCACCTTATTTGCCGATAGGCTGCTTGGGGCCAACGAGGCGAAAATAATCCGATACCAATGTTTGGTCGATAAATCGGTGCATCCCTAACCCTCATCACACCTCATTTTGCATTTGAATATTAACAGAGAAACTCCTCTTTTGTCAAAAGCACTATAACAAATGACATGCAAAGCACACATATATGACGTTGGCAGAGAAAACGCACACACACACACACACACACAAACCCACACATGACTGCTCACAAACCCAGACTTCAGCCTGTATTTCTGTCAGCGGCAGCTCTGGTGCACTGAAACACTGGAGCATTAGCCCTCAGGTCAGCTGTGAGATACACACTGTTGTGTAAGTCTGACTGAGACACACAGAGAGACCCAGTTTTCCGTCTAAGACTTCCATATAAGGAGCATGAAAGTAGACGGAGGGAAAGCTCTTCTGTCCTCTTAATGCTGAATCTACAGTCTGGGCTCAGCTTGTTTTGCCCCTGCTGTCTCAAGGACCTTCAGCACATTACGGCTTTATGATATCTGGTCTGAGTGCTAAAGTAGATGTGACTCTGTTTGATGGAGTGGTGCATTGAAACAGACAATCTACCCGACAGCACTTCTAGCTTTAAAAACAGCTATTGGAACATTTTCATCTCTCTGCAACCTCCATATTATTACTATAAATGTCAGGTTTTGAGGTCAGAGCATCAAAATTGAAGATGCCGCTGGGACCCGCTGGGTAGATAGCAGTTTCTTCACTGTCAGGAGATCTCAGTGGACCAGAATGCAATGCAGCTGCAAGACATGCTGCATTTTGAATAAAGGGCATGACACACTTTTTTCTCAAGTGGGAAAAAAAAATGCTGTTTTAAAGGGCAACTTCTGTATTTGTCAACCCTGTTTTCCTATGTTTTGGTGACTAACTGACTAGGCATACACTGCACAATTTTAGAAATATTGTTGTGTACTTGCTACTCCTACTGTACGAGTAGATCATTTGCGATGTAAAGCCAAAGCTCACGATTTACGTGCTCACGCGGTACGGTCCAATCATCAGCCACGACCTGAGTGCTCACACTGTACGTGTAAAATAGAAAAAAACACGCCCGTCGGCCCCTGAAGACTGTTCTGGCTGTTGACAGTTGTCAATAAAGATTGGTTTGAAAGCTACGAGGCAGGTAAAGTTTGTTTGCTAGCAAAGATATGTATGGGTCACAATGCTAACAAGGCAGAAATGTGCTGCCTTGATCATCTGTATCATCCTGTCTGCTGAAACGTCTAAAAAAGAGGTGCCGGCGTATATGGACTCGCAGGTGGCGAGGAAGACGTGGACAGTATGGCTTGTTCATTTTGCAGAGAGAATTGGAGGTAAGATAGCTACGTTTTACTATATCTATTGTACATTGTTATCTTGATAGCTACGCTCTGATTACTATAAAAAAAAAGTAGAAAAAAGACACTGACGTTGGGGGAATCAACTCGTGGCTCTGCTTCAACTGTGCGAGAGCCTGTGGACGGCCGACCCAAATTTCTGATATCCTCTGTCTCCCCTGTACACATCCTAATTTGGTCCAACTCTAAAATGAGTCGTGTGGCTCAAAATTCAGAAGCCAGAAACGGGTTAAAATCTTACAAAGTATGCCGAGCTTTATAGGGACAACAATTCCTGAAATTGGTCCAGCATTGAGGAAGAGCGCTGTAGACGGCAGCTGCTCACATTCTGCAATTTGGTGCTATTGGGGCAAGCTGGCACTGTCATTTACATTCACTAAAAGTGCTTGTTTTTGCCACGACAGGCTCTTATTGTTATAGTGTCACATTATGGAAAAAGAGTCTCGCTCAAGGAGAAGTCTCGTTCTGAAATCTGGCGAGTTGACTTGTTCCACGGATACATCCATGGTGGCAGAGGTTGTTGTGTTGGAGTACAGAAAGCGTAGCTTAGTGTTATCTAAAGATTTTCAATGTCATGGCTTAATATTTAGATTTCGACAATGTGGATGAGGTCTTTGAATTCGTTAACCGCCCGTATTTATTTGAGTCAGAGTATACGGATATTCAGATTTCACAACGAGACTTCTCCTTGAACGGGATTTGGACACAATAAAAAACAGATTGCATCAAGCGAAAGGTAAGAAAAAATATGTATTTCTCTGTAGGGTCCTTTCCATAATGTTGTCAGACACGTATAATAACAATCTGAGCCTGTCAGTGTCAAAAACAAGCAATATTAGTGGACGTAACGTTACATTGACGCTGCTCACTTGCCCTCAGAAATAGTTGTCACTTCGACAACAAAAACATGGGAAAACAGGGTCCAGGTTGAAAAATACAGAAGTTACCCTTTAAGGAACCGTCACACCAGCAAGAGAAACAAACACAAAACAGAAGCACAAAGAGTAGGAGACTCCTAAACAGGGTCATAGCCTATTAGCTGTGTTGCACCTTCTACTTTTACATAACCTGGCTCTGCTGGAGTATAAACTGCTCCACAAAACAGACATGGTTTGTAGACAGCAATGAAACAGGGGTCAATCGGATGCAGCTCAATGTCCTGAAAAATAATGTGTTTTAAATCTTGTATGCACAAAGAACTAACTCGTCACACACAATTTAAAAAAACCAAGATGTTGTTCTCGACTTTAACATTTAACTGTCACTGGTAAGTCATTCATTCAGTAAATCATCAGAAAGGAAAAAACATACCGGTTGTCTCACCAGTTACCTTGATGCTGTGCCTATGGGCGGCGTCCATGACAGCA
>CAKAKR010043344.1:0-14751 GCA_916700685.1 Adelosebastes latens | reverse complement strand
AGTGTGTTGGTGTTTGTGTGTGTGCGTGTTATCAGGCTGTGGTTGAACCTCAGTTGATCCGTCCTGTTAGTCAGACAGAGCGAGTCAATGGAACAACATGAAGAACCACAACAACAGTAGCAGCAGGTCATGATGATAATACACACAGCTGCTTGTTGTGATGTTTAAAGGATCTTCTCACCTGTTTACTACATACTGTAGTAATCACAGTTAAAAATCATTTTGCAACCAACGCTGGATTATTCTAATTGAATATTTTGTTTCCGCATGGTGTAAAGATGTGATAACCGACTTGTGAAACCTGTTGTGCAACTGATACCAGTGAACAGACACACATTTCCTCATGTCTGCTTTAGTTTTACACAATATGCAAATTAACTGTAGCTTTCCTAAAACAATAATAATAATAATAATCTGTTGTTGTTTCTTTAAGGGCTGTCAATCGATTAGAATATTTAATCGTGATTAATTGCAAATTAATTGCATATTTTTTACCTGTTCAAAATGTACCACCAACATGACGGCCAAAATCCAAGAGGGAAACGGACAAAAACCAATATATAAGACATTTCCTCATGTCTACTTGACAATGACAGATATTGATCCAGAAACCCTCACAGGTACTGCATTTAGCATAAAACAATATGCTCCAATCATAACATGGCAAACTGCAGCCCAACAGGCAACAACAGCTGTCAGTGTATCAGTGTGCTAACTTGACTATGACTTGCCCCAAACTGCATGTGATTATCATAAAGTGGGCATGTCTGTAAAGGGGAGACTCGTGGGTACCCAGAGAACCCATTTACATTCACACATCTGGAGGTCAGAGGTCAAGGGACCCCTTTGAAGATGGACATAACAGTTTTTCCTCGCCAACATTTAGTCAAGCTAGTATGACATGGTTGGTACCGATGGATTCATCACGTTTTCTAGTTTCATATGATACCAGGATCTTCACTCTAGCTTGTGTTAATGTGTTAAAGAAATTAGTGGCGTTAAAATGAATTTGCGTTATTATCCCGTTAACTTTCTAACCATCATCATCCAGCTCAGGTGGATTTCCTTCCTGTAACAGCTCTCAGTGACTCTCAGAGTGGAGAGTAAACAGCAGACTGTGTAAGAAGTCAGAGTGTTATCGGTGTGGTTGGCGGTGCAGATAACAGCTCTCATGTAAATAATAGTGTGGTGAGTACATTACACTCTGTTTGTCTGACCTTGGCTGGAAATACCCACAATCCTCTGTGTGGTGTCCAACACAAACCACACAGCGTGAAACTGTTTCCAGAGTTTTGGTGAAACGTAATGTTGAACAGGTCGGATGAGACACGAAGGAAAAGACAACAAACACACACGATCACAAGAAACTAAGAACAAAGATATATATAAATTATATATTTAGAGATCTTTATGCTTTTATTTTCTCCAAAAGAGAGACGATAATGAAATAAAAAACTAAACACACACCTTTGAGGAAATCTATCAGTTTGTGCTGATTAATAAAAACTAGATGATGATATTAAAGAAGGAGAAGTGAATAAATTACTGTTTCATTTCAAAGATGGCAACAACTATACTCAATTTTTTCCTCTTAACATTTTGACTTAATTCTCAAAACTGAGATGCTTTGTTCGAACAGTGGCTGTAATACTCCGTCATATATAGTAACCTGCAGAAAAACCCTGAGAAAAAGTAAGAATGCAGAGATGAAGGAAGGAGTCTCGGAGGGTTAACGACGTTTTCATCTACTTTCCTGAGACCCACAACAGACCAGTTTTAGTCTTTATTTAGGGGGGTTCAGGGGGGGTTTAGGGGGAGATAGCAGGTCAACAGTAGATGTCACATAGAAGTGGTGTTCATCATCTGAAAGCTGAGAACCTGAAGATGAATTTGAGATGCTGCAGATGCTTGTGAAAGTGTATAAAGGTTTATAGCATGATGATATATGATGTCCATCCTCATGCTCTATTATGTCTCATAAGTTGACACCATTTGTTACACAGATTTGGTGCTAAATTTAACCATTTTTACCAATGGAGAATTGATAAAAATGATCAATAATCCCTCCAGAATACCACATTAACACACCAAGACCTTGAGGAACACCATAGAAAAAGCCATGCTGTGATTTGGGATCAAAAACGTTTAACATTTGGAGATTTGGGGACTAACATCATCACACCATGAATACAGTTGGGCTCATTGGATCCACAAGAGTCTCAGCTTTACAGTGATACCCAGTTTATTTATTTAATATAAAATTTGAGATGTTGTCCAATAGGAAATATAAATGATTATACAGTAAATTAATCCGATGAGTCTTTATTCAAAGAGACAGATGATTTGTCTGATTAACACCAGAGAGAACTATGTTTCAAATGAAGCTCATATTCTGTAAACTGGTTTAATGACGAGTTAACAAACATCTTTCCAGTTTGATGAGCAGCAGCAGCAGCAGAGTTCAGATGTTACCTAACACAGAATAATAAGACCAGACCAGTCTCAACCTGTCTGAGCCTCATTAGTTTGTCTGGTTTCAGCCACAATGGCGGTGGAAAAGTACCATAAATCACCTCCTTCTTCTCTTTCTTCTTCTTTAGAAAATTAGAGAATCACTGAAGGGTTAAACACAATGAGTTCATGTTCACAGAAAGAATCAACACACATTTATTTTCATCATATCAAACATCATGTTTTTAATCACTTTAATGAGAATGAATAATGTTTTATTATCTTTTTGTTGAAGGATTTACACCTGTAATGAATATTATTACAATGCATTGTTCACGTTTCAGGTTCTTTATTTACAGGTTCATATAAACAACAATCACAGTGAAGCGATGAAAATCTGAGATGTCAGGTTTCCTCCAAAATGTGTTATAAAAAGAAGAAACAGAAGAGAATCTAAGACCTAAAACAGTGCTGAAGTTAAAATATGTGAAGTGATTCAATATAACATGGATAAAATAAAATAATATATATTTTTGGTAGTATTGGTAATATGTCTGCAGTTTGGGGTCCCTAAACAGTCTTGAATTCCATACATTGGGTCTCACTGTAAAGCTGAGACTCTTGTGGATCCAATGAGCCCAACTGTATTCATGTGTGATGATGTTAGTCCCAATAGGAGACATTTCATTGACCTCACTGTATAAAATGACCTGTGGTGACCTCTAGGATAATCACAGCCTCATGAAACTTTACAGCCACAACCTAGAGACCTAGAGCATTCAGAGGATGGATGGATCAGACTAGAGACCTAGAGCATTCAGAGGATGGATGGATCAAACTAGAGACCTAGAGCATTCAGAGGATGGATGGCTTTCCTAACTACATTGATCAATAAGGGAGTTTCCTAGCAGTTTACACACCAAGAGTGCTCGCCATCCAATCGCCGAAAAATGCAGAAATCTCCAAAAATCTCAAAAAGTTTTTGATCCCAAATCACAGCATGTCTTTTTTTGTGGTATTCCTCAAGGTCTTGGTGTCTTAATGTGGTATTTTGGAGGGATTATTGATCATTTTTATCAATTCTCCAGTGGTAAATAATGGTTAAATTTAGCACCAAATCTGTGTAACAAATGGTGTCTACTTATGAGACCTAATAGAGCATGGGGATGGACATCATATACTTCTATCATCATGTTTTAAACCTTTATACACTTTCACAAGCATCCGCAGCATCTCAAATTAATCTTCAGGTTCCAGCTTTCAGATGATGTTCACCACTTCTATGTTACATCTACTGTTGACCTGCTATCTCCCCCTAAACCCCCCCTGGACCCCCCTAAAGAAGACTAAAACAGCTCCATTGTAGGTCTCAGGGGGTTAGAGAGCATTGCTGGAGGGAGCCTGAGAAAGGAGGTTTCCACACTGTCATACCTGTCGCCTTACCTACCTGCACGTGATTGTGATACACGATGATGCTCGCATGGCAACCTGCAACATCAACATCAACAGGTGTCCCCCAGAAGCCCCCGCGGGCCACGCTGGACGTCAGCCAGCAGCGTGACCTCATCTCAGCACCAACACAGCAACAGCTCTATCTGTGAGGTAATGCATCAAGCAGTGATGAAGAGTTATTCTATATTAATCATTAGACTAAAAGTCTGCAGAGACACTTAAAGAGTGACTCATGAAGATGTGATGTAACAGCAGCTCTGCTCTGACTCAGCACCCGTTACATAGTTTAGACCTCGGGGCAATTACAAGATGGAGAGTGAACAAACGAAAGTGAGTCTGCACATCTACTGTATCTCTTTATATCCTCCCATATCTACAGTCTCTGCTGCATGCAGTAATACTATTACTTCCATCAGTCTGTACATTAATGATGAGCCTTCCTCTCTTTCTGTGTCGTCGTCAGCTCGTGTTTTCCGAGTTTCTGTATCAATAGTGTTTGCAAAGCTCAGTTACAAGGAAGAAAAAAGCATCTGTGTGCAGAAAATCATTTAGCCTGAGGGAAGTTGGAAAATTGTTGCCTTAGGTCAAATATTAAAGTTTAAAGTGTAAAAACAAGACTTGTTTTGTACTTTTTAGTTATAAAAATACTGCTTTTTTGCATGGTTTGCAGCCGTAAGGTTAGAAATGGAATTAAATATTGCTAATGGTCTTGATTATGACATTTCTATTTAAACAATTAATCAGAGTTTCTGCATCAAAAGTGTTTGCAAAGCTCAGTTACAAGCCACCTGTGGAAGAAAAAAGCATCTGTGTGAAGTGTGAAGGCCGGGACTCTGTGCTGCTTTTTGCAAAAAGTAATATTCCAAATAGCAGAAAATCATTTAGCCTCAGAGAATTTGGAAAACTGTTGCCTTTGGTCAGATATTTAAGTTTAAAGTGTAGTAAATGTTGTAAAAACAAGACTTAAAAATGCTGCTTTTTTAATGCAGTTTGCAGCTGTGAGGTTAGAAATGGAATTAAATATTGCTAATGGTCTTGATTATGATCCAACACAGTCTGCAGAAACATCTAATAAACAGAATATTCATTATGAAAAAAAAAACATTTTTATTCGAATAATTAGAGTTTCTGCATTAAAAGTGTTTGCAACACTGAGATACAAGCCATCTATGTGTTAAGTGTAAAGTTTCTGTGATATATATTTTGCAAAAATTAATATTCCAAATAGCAGAAAATCATTTAGCCTGAGAGGATTTGGAAAAGTATTGCCTTAGGTAAAATATTTAAGTTTATAAAGTGCTGTAAAAAATTTTAAAACAAGACTTGTTTGACACTTTTCGGTTTCAAAATTCTGCTTTTTGAATGCAGTTTGCAGCTGTGAGATTAGAAATGGAATTAAATATTCTTGATTATGATCCAATACAGTCTGCAGAAACATCTACAGTATGTGGTAAGTGTAAAGTTTCTGTGATATATTTTGCAAAAATTATAATAATAATAATAGAGGAAAATCATTTAGCCTGAGAAGATTTAGAAAATTGTTGCCTTAGGTCAAATATTTAAGTTTAAAGTGTTAAAACAAGACTTGTTTTGGACCTTTTAGTTATAAAAATGCTGATTTTTTAATGCAGTTTGCAGCTGTAAGGTTAGAGATGGAATTAAATATTGCTAATATTCTTGATTATGATCCAATGCAGTCTGCAGAAACATCTACAGTATGTGGTGAGTGTAAAGTTTCTGTGATATATATTTTGCAAAAATTAATATTCCAAATAGCAGAAAATCATTTAGCCTGAGAGGATTTGGAAAAGTATATCCTTAGGTCAAATATTTAAGTTTAAAGTGCAGTAAAAGTTTGTAAAAACAAGACTTGTTTGACTTCTTTTGGTTTAAAAATGCTTCTTTTTGAATGCAGTTTGCAGCTGTGAGGTTAGAAATGGAATTAAATATTGCTAATGGTCTTGATTATGATCCAACACAGTCTGCAGAAACATCTGATAAACACAATATTCATTATGATAAAACCTTTCAGTGAAGAGGCAGCAAACAGGAACTTTCTTTAAGACATTTTTATTTAAATAATTCATCAATAAATAGCAAATAGAATAAATAACTAAATAAGACATTTAGACAACAGACAGAGTCAGTTTCAGTGACAGTCTCCATTAAACCCAGTTAGACGTGCAGGTAGAGTGCAGTTAGTCTGTGCGTAAAATACGCATAAATATAGTTCAAGTTTTCTTTATAGTTCAAGTTTTTGTAGTTTTCACAGTTCTTTCTTTCTTTCTTTCTTTCTTTAAGTGTCCAGAATGTTCTTTCTTTCTTTCTTTCTTTCTTTCTTTCAGTGTGCAGAGTGTGTCTTCCTCCTCTCCTCTCTCAGCGGGTCTGCTGGCCTGGTGAATCCGGCTCATGGAGCTCTCTGCCCGGCTGCGCGTCTTGTGGCGCACCGCTGATCTCCAGCAGCAGCAGCTGGTTCTGGATCAGCTGGTTCTGGATCAGCTGGTTCTGGATCAGCTGGTTCTGGATCAACTCCAGCTCGGTTCATTTTCCCCTCTGCGGGTTTTTCCAGGTGAACCAAGTCCCGAGACGTTCAGTTGTCTTTGCCCAGCCGGTGGTAGACCAGCAGAGCCACCACGTAGCTCTTCCCGGCGCTCTGCTGGAAGCTGCTCTCCGTCTCCTGGTTCTGGGTCTCCTGGCTGGATTCTGGTTCTGGGCAGGTGTTCTGGAGGATGGAGCTGCTGGACAGGAGCTCGGATCCGGCGCTGCGGTCAGAGAGCTGCTTTTGGTCAGACTGGAAGGAGAACCCCTGCTGGTAGTCGCAGTCCGTCTCCAAGCAGGGCTCCTCGGTGTAGATCTGCCACAGCAGCACCAGGACCAGCAGGACGAGCCAGCGCTTGGCCCGGTTCTTCTCCGGCGGTGGGAGGTGCATGCGGACCTTGGCCGGGTACATGACCCGGGTGCAGCGCTTCTTGGGTCGGATCGGGACGTAGGAGCGCACCGCGGTGGCCTGGGTCGGGACCCGCTCGAAGGTGAAGACCTCCGGCTCCGTGGACCGGGTCGAGGTCCTGGAGGAGCCGAAGAACTCCTGCTGGACCAGAGTCACGCTGTTGGTTCGTGAGTACATGTTGTGTGTAGTTTAGTCTCTTTAGATAGATGTGTCTCCTGCAGCGGACAGCTCTGCTTTATATGTTTTTGAGTTCAGGTTGAACTCTTAGACTCTTAGAGAGAAACGCCCAGAACCAGCAGGCCACTCCCAAACCATAACCTCACCAGCAGCAGCAGCAGACACACCTTGTTCTGCTTTTTTACATTTTTTTTTTATTATTATTTAAGGTTAACCAAACTGCGTCCGTTACCGTTAGTTTGTTGCGTGGCGTAAAAATGATCAAATAAATAATAAATAAAGATAAAAAATAAGATAAAAAGACTAGAAATTATGATAAAATAAATAATAAATAAAAGCTGAAAATAAAAAAATTAATTAATACAAAATAAACAATAAATATAAAGGTCAAATAAACTATAATGTTGTTTAGGTATTGGTCAAAATTTATCCACACGTGCATTCATATAGATATCCACTTAGACACATTCTCTTACACAATTATCTATTTTATTTTACAGAAAAATAAGACATAGGACATATTCACATCCCTTCAGTTGACCTTTATCGACATTATTTATTTATTAATTTTGTTCAACTCCAACCCTCACCCTGACTCACTGCCAGCAGACTCACCTTATTGCTCAAGTGGGAAAAGAACCCAAATTTGCATGTTGTTGCGGTTTGTGGTCACAGATCTGGATCCGGAGCATCAGGCTGCGGTGGAGCTGAATCACCGGGGTTCGGTAACAATAATTACACTAAAGAATGTGAGGACACTTCTAATAAATGTGGAGAGAAAAAGATCAGTCTCAATATAATGCACATTATGAAAATGTATTCTTTAATTATGAAAATATGATGAATATGATAATAGATCATAAGCTGCTTATTTATTATATATCTTATCTTTATTTATTGTTTAATTCGTCTTTATTTAATATTTATTTTTAGTTAATTTTTTCTTTCTTTATTATTTAATTTGATCTTATTTGTATCTTTATTTATTATTTATTTTCATCTTATTTTTTTATCTTTATTTATTATTTATTTTAGTTTATTTTGTATCTTTATTCATTATTTTGTAAGCTTATTTTATCTTTATTTACTATTTATTTTTAGCCTATTTTCTAATCTTTATTTATTATGTATTTGTAGCTTATTTTTATCTTTATGTATTATTTATTTTGTCTTATTTATTATTGATTTTTAGCTTATTTTTTATCTTTATTTATTGTTTATTTTATCTCCATTTACTCTTTATTTTGACTTTATAATTTATTTTTAGCTTATTTTTGTCTTTATTTATTGTGTATTTCTTATCTTAATTTACTACTTATTTGTAGCTTATTTTATTATTATTATTATTATTATTATTATTATTATTATTATTATTATTATTATTATCTTTATTTGTTATTTATTCTTATCTTTAATTTTTTTTAATTCTTTATTATGACTTTTATTACTTTTTCATTGCAACTGGGCCTATCACTCAACAGAGTCCCAAACACCTCTGTCTGTTTTTACTTATACGCCCAAAATCAAATCGTCTTCATAGACTAATACAGTTGTATTAAATTTATTTGAAAACCTTTTGGTTTCATGTTGTTGCCCATGTGGTTGTACCAATATCACCTTCACATGATATTGATTGAGAGGAGCTGTCAGCTGTCAGCTGTCAGTTGACTGTAAACAACGGTGACGTGAGGGAGTTACTCTGCTGGAAACTTCCCCTCACATGATGAAACACACCGTGTTTCTACTGGAAAGTTCACATTTAACCTCAGCCTCAACTAGAAGAATGAGTGAGTGAGTGAGTTGACCTGCAGGAGGATGTTGGGTGTGCCGTGTTAACCTGAGCTCATGGGAAGGCGTATACAGTAGATAGCACATTACAAGGACATTCCTCACGATGCTTCATGAGGCAACGGTTCAGATTATATCTGTATTACCGCTGGTTACAGGCAAACAGTCTTTTCAAAATAAACTTCTATCTGGAAACAACTCGTTTAGGTTTAGGAACAGATCATGGTTTGGGTTAAAATAACTAAGGAAGTGACGTTAAAACAACGTTGACTTCTTGCTTCACACGGGGCACCAACAGCGGTCTACTGGGAGGAAGTCCGGTATTTTTAGACTCACCCGTCCACCCTGACCTCCTCCCTACGTGGCGTTTGTCACTCTTTATACTTCCTGGTTCTCGATTACGTGAATTACACACAAATAGATTTTGTGGGATAAATACGGATTACAGTGCATTGCTTTTTATAGGAATAGCTACGAACGGTGGATGAGAACAGCCTGCTTGAGGACGCATTTTAGCCTTTTCGTGTGTCATTTTTACGCCACGCAACAAACTAACGGTAACGGACGCAGTTTGGTTTAGGAAACAAATGTCAAGATTGGGCTTAAAATAAGTACGTAGACCAAGTAAAATACATACATAAACAACGTAACATAAGTACGGAAAACCCGCCACAAAGGTCACTAACGTAACTTCAAAATGAGTCAATAACACTTTGAAACAAGAACACCGGTCTCCTGGTCTAAAGTCCTGTGTTTGTTGGACCCGTCCACCTCTCCTCCCTCCCTCTCTAATCAGTCTCTCTCTCTTTTTATTCTACGTCACTAGCTCTGAGTGTAGCAGATTCATATGGATGTGTTTACATTGGACTCAGAAGAAACTACATGATGTACAAATGACACACCAAAAAAAATTTAAAAATACATTTTGACCAATACGTAAACGTTATAGTTTATTTGATCTTTATTTATTGTTTATTTTGTATTTATTTATTTTTTATTTTCAGCTTATTTTTTTAACTTTATTTTATCATAATTTCTCGTCTTTTTATCTTTTTTTTTAATCTTTATTTATTATTTATTTTATCTTTATTTAATGTTTATTTCATCTTTATTTATTATTTATTTTTTAGCTTATTTTTATTTTTATCATTATTTATCATTTATTTTTAGCTTATTTTTATTTTTATTTATTGTTTATTTGGTCTTTATTATTTGTAGCTCATTTTTATCTTTAATTATTGTTTATTTTTATCTTTATTTTTTAAAGCATTTTTTTTATATTATATTATAATTTGCTTAATTATATTATAGTTTGCTGCAGCTTTCCAATAATCACATAACTTATTCTGAACTATTTATTTGCTTTTCCTTCCTGTTTTTATTCCTTTTAAAAAATACAATCTAATTTAAAGTTTGTGATTATTGTAATACAAAAAATATAAACAGAAATCTGTAAATTTATAATTAATTGATTAAGTGTTTTTTGTGTGTACAACACACCATTAATTCATATGAGCCAGAATCAAAGTGTTTACATTTTTTAAACAATAAAAAAAATGGTGGAGAAGCAACTTAAACAACTTCCTCAATTAAATCTTCAGAACTTAATTTGCTAAAAAAAAAAAATCCATAAATCACTGATGAAAACACTGACTATATAATACTGGAGAAATCAGAGTTAAATAATCTAATAATAATAATAATAATAATCTTTCCTTCTTTTCCAGACTAAAAGTTAGTAAATTTAAACACATTTAGACATTTAAATAATCAGAATTAAAGATGTCCTTCAGTAAAATCCTGAAAAGCATCCGGTGGATGACGACGTGAGGCGACTCTAAAAATATCTGCGTTTACTTGACTCTGGAAGTTTTTGGTAGTTTTCCAACATGTGATTTTTGTGCGGTCACGCTGAATGATGAAATCACAGGAAGTTACAACTGTGAAAGTCCAAGTTCAAACAAACAGTATTTCCATGTACAAGCTGTGCGTGAGAGACCCAGTAGCTGTTTATACTGGAAGGCCTACAATATTCTATATTAGTATAATTTTTGATTTAATGGTTTTTAAATGATCCTTTACATAAAATATTCGGCTTACAGTTAATAGAAAATATTATGGAATATAAATATTTAAGCTCTTAAGCCCTATAGGGTGCTGGAAGGAGTGGTTCTCCTAGACAGATAGACCCAAAATAAATCAGTAATATCTCCACAACTAGCAGGTCTATCTGCATGATCTTGGTCTCTATGGAGAGGTAAGACCTCAGAGAATCCATCCCCAGTGTCAGTAACATTGTGACTGTTACTCTGCCTGAGTAAAACTGTGATGAACTAAAGGAAAAATTTACATTTAGACATTGGATAACAGCATTATAACAATGATGCCGTGCACAGAGACGCCACTGAATTCATTCAGCAACTCCTCGACTACAACTGAGCCAAAGCAGATATAAATAACACAAAGCACATAGATTCTACAAAGGTTTTAGTCAGGATAGGACCAGGAGGACTCTCCATCTGGCACACTTGGATACCTCAAAGTGTGCCAAATGGGGTTTTCTATCTCTTGAAAGGGAATCTGGCTCTAAAATCCTCCTGATATCCACTACAGGAGGCTATGTGCATTTGTGTGAATTAAGCAGAAATGTTGCAACCAAACCTTCAGTGTCATCATGTTCAGATTGTCTCAACACTGCAATCATTGCATGCAGAATTAAAAAAACAAAAACAACTAGAAGTCAAAACTTCCACGTTTACTGTGAAATTACACATTTTAGATCGTCATCATCATCATCAGTCCTTCATCATCTGTTCAGTTGTTTTTTCACAACATGTTGAATATGCAGTAAATTATGATGTATTCATGTAGTTCCCTGGAATCTCTGCAGACTCTGCAGCAGCCTGTCGAGTTACACCTCTCCGTACCGCTGCCAGACGATGTCGTGCCCTGCAGCGAGAACCGTTCTCTCCTTTAACACCTTTCTTCAGATAACCCCAATGAACTCCAGTACAGCAGGCCTGAGTGTAAGGTTCATTTATATAATGCTCAGTTACTCTTCAAGGTACAAGGTTGCTTTTATTGTACGATATTCGGGGAATAAAATTATGTTTCTGAGGTGCAACTGATTAACGGTGTGCAGAGTTGATGCATTCCAGGTAAACCTGCATTTATTTTTGACCCCAAATAAAATGGAGTGCCTCTTTTTGCTCCCTAGTTTTGGTTTTGCTGCACATTCACTGTCTCAGTGTTTCCAGTTCATCCAACAAGCTCTGATAAAGCCTCTGAACACTTCCTGTCCCGCATCAAACAGCAGACTAGAGACCAGCTGGGGAACCAACTCAGTCTCACGGCAGTTTGTGAAACAGTCCCGAAAATGTAATGTATTGATTCGTGTACAGAGACACGAGTTTCACTTCTTTTTTTTTCTTTTCGCGATGGTCAGCACAAAATCAATTCTTATGTAATCCACGTAATCTTGAACCAGGAAGTATAAAGAGCGGCGAACGCCACGGAGGTCGGGGTGGATGGGTCGGTCAAAAAACACCAGACTTTCACCAGGAGACGCTGTTCATGTCCCGTGTGAAGTCAAAGGTGATTTATTTATCACGTAACTTCCGTACTTAAGGTACTTCTGGTGTTATTTTAACCCAAACCGCCATCTTTTCCTAAACCTAACTAAGCAGTTTCCCGTGAAGACGGAAGTTTGTTTGGAAAAGTCTGAATGCATGACGAAGCAGAACGAGTTGCTGGACATTGGTAGGAAAATGCACGAAAAATGAGGAACAACATTTCATAAGATATCTTACAAACTGTTATATGAGGACATGTTGGACTGTGACCTACATTATTTACACTAATGACACATCAATGTGACTAATATTAGCACTATAGATGACACCAGAGTAACCAGGAACGTTCAGTAGGATACCCCACTTCCTCCCACTGACTCGGTACAGTTTGGCACGTCGACGGTTTCGGTGTATGTTTGATGCCGGTGCTGCTACGTGACCTGGCACAAAGCTCTTCCTCTCTTACTGTGGAAGTCAGCCGTGGGCTGTTGGGCGTGTTTTTCACTAGAATAGAATGATAAATGAGGAAGAAAGGAAAATAGACCGGGTGATGAAATGAATCACAAACTGCTGCTGGTGGTGTTTCCTCTTTGATTGAACGTTTAGTTATGCACCGTTCAGACTGACTCCGACTCTGGATGTATTTTATCACTTTCAACTATACTAGAAATGTATTTAAAGCCACTATGTGCAGATCTTTTTTATGATTATCGTACAAATGTTTTTATTATTATTTTTGTATTTTATATTATCTTACAAACGTTCTTATTTTATCATTTTTATTAATTTATTTTTATTTTATTATTTCATTATGATTATCTTTTTATTGTCTTATAAAAGTTTTTATTATTTTATTATTTAAATTATTTTTTTATTGATTTTATATTATCTTACAAATGTGTTTTTTTTTTTATGATTTTACATTATCTTACAAAAGTTCTTTGTTTTATTTTTTTATTATTATTTTTTTATTATTTAATTATTTAATTATTATCTTTTTTATTATCTCAAAAGTTTGTATTATTATTATTTTTTATGTTATATTATCTTACAAATGTGTTATTCTTTTATTTATTATTTTATAATTATTTTACAAACGTTCTTTATTTTATTATTTTTATTATTTATTATTTTTATTTTATTATTTCATTATTATTATTCTTTTTTTATTATCTTAGAAAAGTTTTAGTTTGAAGAGAAATGAAAGTGCATTGTTGACTGTTACTAGTTAGTCTTTTTGTTGTTGTATCTTAATTACGTAACAGCGTTCCGTGTGCTCTGTTGCTCTCCAGGCCGCTGATCGACTCTACGAGACGGAGACTGGCGTTTGAATAAAAGGAGATTGTTTATTGAAGACTAACAGGAAGTGGATATGAGCCAGAACTGAGCTGAGCAGTTGGTCCGAAAGGGAGTCTGGAGCGTAGCTGAGCCGAGTGGAGCTCCAGGGTTATAGAGAGGCAAGGCCAACAGGATGAGGACTGGAGAGGAGACAGGGACCGGATCAGAACCAGGATTAGGCTGGATCAACAGGCAACAAGCAAACATTAGACAACAGAGACCTGACACTACGATCTGAAGAGCTGAGTGTTTGGAGGAGTGTTGATTGCAGGATGAGATGCAGCTGGTGAAGCTCTGCTCTGGTTCTGGTTCACCTGTTTCCACTCAAACAATCAGAGAGAGAGAGAGAGAGACTATGAAGAGGTGGAGGGCTTGATGGGCAGGTTTATTTATTATATCAAGTCGCCAGAAAAAATGTTGCAGACCACGGATACGTTGAATGTCGACGTTTCTGAATCAAAAAACGTTTCATATCAGCGTCGCGTCACGCTGGCAGAAACACACAATGTCACGCGGTTAATGTTGTGAAACGACTGGTTAGGTTTGGGCGACAAAACTACTTGATAAGGTTAGAAAAAACTAGGGCTGTGAATTGATTGAAATACTGAATCGCAAACTAATCGCATATTTTTTATCTGTTCAAAATGTACCTTAAAGGGAGATTTATCAAGTATTTAATCCTCTTATCAACATGGGAGTGGACAAATATGCTGCTTTATGCAAATGTATATATATATTTATTATTGGAAATCAATGAACAACACAAAACAATGACAGATATTGTCCAGAAACCCTCACAGGTACTGCATTTAGCATAAAACAATATGCTCAGATCATAACATGTCAAACTGCAGCCCAACAGGCAACAACAGCTGTCAGTGTGTCAGTGTGCTGACTTGACTATGACTTGCTCCAAACTGCATGTGATTATCATAAAGTGGGCATGTCTGTAAAGGGGAGACTCGTGGGTACCCAGAGAACCCATTTACATTCACTGATCTGGAGGTCAGAGGTCAAGGGACCCCT
>CAKAKR010043342.1:0-18711 GCA_916700685.1 Adelosebastes latens | reverse complement strand
CTTGGTACTGGGTACCCAGCCCTGGTCAGTATAAGAGGAATGCGCCGTTTTGCATGCTAAAATTACATGAAGTGATAACCACGGCGGGCTTTACGGTGGTGCAGTGGTTAAAACTGTCGCCTCACAACAAGAGGGTCGCAGGCTTGGGGCCCTTCTGTAATTGTTGACTCTAAACACAGTTCTTACAAAGCCTTAGACATCTACGGGTGATATGGTATGGATCTATGATGTGTGCACATGTAGCACGAGGGAGCAGCTCACCTTTCCCCAGATGTGTATTGATGCTCATATATCTAGCAGTTCCAGTCAGACTCTTGTGTTCTCTGTATGGGATGTGTTTCTTGGTCTCTGGGTCTATGTATTCTTTCGCCAGGCCAAAGTCTATGATGTGGATGGTGTGTTGCCGTTTGGAGCCGGGTCGGCCCACCAGGAAGTTCTCAGGCTTCACGTCTCGATAGATCAGGCTTCTGGTGTGGACAAACTCCATGCGGGTTATCTAAGGAGCAAAAAAAAAGGCAGCGCTAAGTAATCCAAAAATAAACTACAAGTGTTTTTGAGATAAAAAAAAATAAAAATAGATTTTTATATGTGTTTGTTTTACCAGTTGTATGGCTATCATGAGTACAGTCTTTAGAGAGAAGGTCCGGTCACAGAGGTCAAACAGATCTTCTAAGCTGGGTCCCAGTAGCTCCAGAACCATAGCATTGTATTTACCACACGGTCCAAAGTAAAACACCTGGGGTACGCCCTCTGGATGAACAGATAAAGAAAGGACAGTCAGAACAGGAGTTGGACACATTTCAGGGAAAAATCCATACAGCATAGTATTGCAATATTTTGCGTGGCAATATTGTATCGATACACAGACGTCAAATATCAATCTTGTATTATATAAACTATTAACTGCTTAACAATCCGACAGTCCGCCGTCGGGTCTGAATGCTAGTCTGTCGTTCAGAGGTGGTAGCGGGCTCAGTCTTAAAGCTAGAGTGAAGATACTGGTATCATATCAAACTAGAAAACCTAAGAAAATCAATGTCATGTTAGCTTGTCGGGAAGAACACTAGATAACGCTCCAAAGATATGCTAAATTTTGGCGAGGAAAAACTGGCATGGCCAAATTTCCAACCTCTGACCTCAAGATATGTGAATGAAAACTCTGTAAAACTGAAAACTGTATCGTATTAGATGAAACAGATGTTGACAAACTGCATAACTTGCATTTGAAAAAAGGTCAGAAATCGCAATATATCTTACAGTATATCGCAAAATGTTTAAAATCGCAATAAGATTGTATCGTGAGAATAGCGTTCCCACCCCTAATAAACGCCATACATTGATCAGTGATATCGGTGAGGTGAGGTGCCTGCGTAGAGCCCAAAGGACACTAAAAGACGATACCCACCCAGCAACAGTCTGTTCACCCTGCTGCCGTCTGGCAAGCAAGCAATACAGAAATATCAGCTGCCGTACCACCAGCTTCGTTCCTCAGACTCATCCTCCGTACTAAAAAAGCATCAATGGCTGCCACCACGCTGTATTTTATCCCGGGGTGAGTTGATATACTCAGCCCACATTACAATACTTAGCTCGATATCGAGTTTATGATACTGATATCTAATAACAGAGATGGAAGTCCCAACTCCAGACCAACAAGACCACATGAATTCCAAGTCCTAAACTTCAAGACCAAACCAAGACCGTATGCTCCCTACACCAAATTGAATGCCATTATAATTTTGTCCAAATGATTAACAGTTGATATAGTAAATGTACAGACATTAATGCTTGCTAAAAACTTGCATTTATTACTTCCAAACAAACTGATTTGCATGTTGCCGACCATTTTTTACTTGACTAAACCAAAACTTGGTGTTCAAGTTGAGTTCTAAGTCACTGATTGCATCGTGTCTGAAACAACTCATACTGGTTGGTCTGGGTGTCGGCACAGTGGGGGGGGGGGACAGCATGAACCGCCCGCGTGTTACAGTGGAAAGAAAGTGTGAAGCTATGGCTGCGGTCAAAAAGTCTTTTTTTTTTTTGCTCAGGAAGGTTCCTAGCGGAGTGAAATGAACCGGAAGTATCTCAGTAGCAGCCGTGATAAGAGCCGTTTGAATCCTCTAAATGTTAAGGAAAGGTGCTTCAATGCTTCCTTTATTATCTCCTTTAGCGTAGGATACACCGGAGCATCCTTTACCAAAAGGAAAGGAGATAATGCCGTCCCACAATTCCTTGCGGCCGAAGCGACGCACCATTCTGCGCACCAATTGGGATTCATGTTGATGAATATGAGTGGACAGTGACAACTATTTAGTTTGACCTCACTTTTAATCATTTTGAACGTGTAACAAATACCTAAGTAAAAGACAAAACAAGAATAACATATAAAATTAACAGTAAACATATAGCAAACAATTAACATAAATAAATATTAAATGTCTGAAAAGGAGTAGGAAGAAGTACAGCCTACACATATGGTCCTACCCTCCTTCTCCATAACTCCAATAATTAACTCAATATATCATATATATCCTTTTTTATTTCCATTCCAACCTTGGTAATGAAGTGATACTTTTCACCGGTTGTCCACGTTAGGTCAGATAATCATTTATTATATGTTGATGTAGAGTGTAGCAGCAGAAGGACCTGTCGTATCTCTCTCTAACACCGTCTTAAACCATCTTCAGAACATTGTAGTTTTGGCAGACCCGCAGTCGGATTCTCTGAACACCACGGTTGTCTTTTCCTAAGTAATCTGAATTCTTCTTCACATCTTTCCTTGACCTCATGACGTTTTCCATCGAGGTCGAGGAAAAGTGGTTAGGAAAGGACATCATTTTTTTGACTTTTCGACCGCAGCCCATGTCTGTACACAGAGGTAGAACATAGCTGCCTACACCCTCCCCAGGTCTGCAGGGCATAAGGAAACGGGCGTACCAAATTGGGCAGAAAAATCAGCAGAAAACGAAGAGACTAATACGGCACTTCTCTTTGAGAAAGCATGCTAAGAAAAACACAACTTAAAAAGTCTTATTTGCTAGCTGGCATTAGTGCTAACTTCATTATAAATGTTGGTAACATGCAAACCATTCCTTTAAAGCTCGGCCGACTCTCCCAGTAGAAAACCTGACGGAAAGGGACAGGGGTTCTCACCTGAGCTTCCCAGCTGTTTGTAGAAGCGATATTCTAGGTGGAGCTGTGGCGCCCGCGACTTGATTGGCTCCTACAAAGGAGGATTATGTTTGAATTAGAATATTATTATTTTTTGTCAAACAATAGAGGTAGTATAATTCATATTTTTTCTGACAATACTGCCATATTCAGGGTAATCAAAACACAAACGTTTTTTTAATTTGTCTGAAATATGGATTAATAATTCTCAACACAAATTAAGTGTGCTGCACTACAATACTGTAATTATGTTTTACCAGTTTGATAGCCACGTATTCATTGGTGTACAGGTTCTTTCCAAGTCGCAGCTCTCCAAAGTTCCCACAGCCGATCTTCTTTCCGACCCGGAAGTTTGGTCCGACCATCAGAACCCCGGAGTTGGAGCTGGCACCCCGGCCACCGTGCCCTGATCGACTCCCCGTCTTCCCGGGCATCCTCTTCCCCTCCTCTGTCTCCCCCTTCCCTCCACCTCCTCCACCACCACCACCACCACCACCACCTCCTCCTCCTCCTCCTCCACCGCCACCACCTCCTCCTCCTCCTCCCCCTACTCCCCGCTTGTCAAAGTCCATCAGTTTGTGGTAGCCTGGCCTCTCCACGGTTAAGCCGATTCCATGCAACCAAAAGCAACTACCAAAAACAACTGCCTAGCGGCCCCTACTGTCAGACGTTTAGGGTGGTCTAGGCAGGGCCAAAGTGTGAATTAAAGTGGGCTTGAGGTTTGAATTTAAAGAGGGCAGGGACTGAGCTGTGGTGGGGACAGATGTGCGATGAATTCAAAGGAAAGAAGTGGATATCATAAAGGACGAGAGCTGAGTTAGGCAGAGCGAAAGAGTGCTTAGTATGACAAAAAAACGTGAGGAGGGCTGATGAGGGCGAAAGAAAGCTGATGATTGTTGGGGTGGGGGTGGATAGATGGCTAAATGAAAGAGAAATGAAGAGATGACGGGGTAAGGGGGCACCACTACCAGCTAGTTTATACCCCCTTGAAGGGGGCCAGAGATGGTGATGGAGGGGAAGAGGATAATGGCCTGATCAGTCACCATACGTGGCTAGCCATATGCTAACATGCTATATGAAACTGCGAAGCTACGCTAGCTTCAGGCTCAGACATACCAGTCCACCATGACAACAGCCTGCTGTCAGTTCAACACCCATGCACCCCAACCCCACTGCAGACTTTGACCGCAGGACTGTGTTGAGTTTATCAAAAACTAGTCCAGAGGTACCCTCTTTCTTACATCTGGTATTCGGGTAAATACTTTAGGCGTGTGATTTATTGCCATAGGTCTTGGCTAGTTGGTTTTAGAGCGTGAGATCCTATAAACGCTGGATGTCTGTACTCATCCACTGGTAATCTGTCACACAGCTGCTTGGTCCTACAGAACACCAGGCGAAGCTTTGGCCTCCGGTTGTGAGGGATGCTGTGTGCCGGATGTTTCAACGTACCACCTGAAAGACATAGAGAAAAAAAGAAGAAGATTAGATTCAAATGATTTCATGAAAGCTGAACCATATTTAAATACTTCATGCATAGCACAATACTTTCTAAGGATGTCACAATAACAAAATCGATTACCAAAACTCCATGATTCTCAATATCAAATTCAATACCACGGTAAAAAACAAAACAATAAATCCCATGTACTTCAACATACACTCCCTCAACGTTCTCACCAAAACTCAATTTTACAAGATTACATTTGAACACATCATAATAACGTTATAATTTTCCCTTTGTCCATTTTTACTGAACAGAGCTTGAACGCATCATAATGAGACCTCCGTATGTTAGTTGTTAGCTCCGTTATTTAGCCAAGCAGGACTGTGCTGCCCACCGGCTGCTAACAGCTAATGCCGGGTACACACTACACAAGAACCGAGCTGATTTTGGGCCCGATTCCCTCCTCTCGACAATCGTCAGCAAAGCATTGATTTTTTTGTTAGTTCTGAAGATTATATTTCCAGATATTCCTGTGGTGTGAGGTATGTTAAGAGTGTTTTTTACATCCCCAGATCGGCTCGGAAGTCCATCCTGGCCGCACCGATTTCAAATCGTAAATATTAAAAATGTTCAATATTTACTGTCAGATATCTTGTTGTGTGTGGGGAACCCCGAGGACAGCCGATGACGCAGTCACGATAGCCAATTGAGAACAAGTTGACTGATGCGGAAGGACAACCACCGCCGTCATGCATGAGCTAATGCAAAACGTGAAGCATAAAGTAGTAGTAAGATGGTGCTCAGAAATGGAGGACCAACTTGTTGATTTGTGGCAACAACACAAGTGTTTAATGTGTCTCCGTGACTTCATCCAGCCATCCTTCGTGAATTTTCAGTACAAAATAGTGCAAAAACTAACATCGCTAATTCTTCCTGCCCGTCATCCAACATACATGTTTACACTAAAGTCACGTTTGATCGCGAGAGATTTACTGTTTTAAGTCGGGACTCTTGTTGTTCATGAATGAATCTGTACTATAGGAACTAATCTGTTAAATTTAACATATCATGTCGTTATGTGTGGGGACGAGTACTAGCGTCATTTCTCGTGACACCTCTAGTATTTTTCAGGGCAACAAGTTGGCAGTAAACTCATTCCCTAGATTTTGAAAATATAATTAAATCATTTTTTTGCATTCAGTAAACATTTTAGGAAATTGAAATGTTTTTATTTTAAAATCTATAGCAGAAACCAACTGACAGCATTTGGCCTTCCTAACAGAAAACCAGGCCAGATCTTCCTCCAGGAGGACAGGACATGTTCTCTGGTGTTTCTGATTTCCTCATCTAATAATAACACTCATCCTGGCTTCTCCCATTCCTTCCTCCTCTCCTCTCAGTTTTCCTCTGCACTCCATTTTCCTTTTACATCCAATCTATCCCTCCAGCTCTTCCTGCTCTCCATGCTGTAACAGGCTGGTAAATGGCAATGCATGTGTTTATACTCTATTAGGGCTGTCAATCCATTCAAACATTTAATCACGATTAATCACACAATTGTCCATTGTTAATCGCGATTAAATGCACATTTTTTTATCTGTTCAAAATGAACCTTAAATAGAGATTTGTCAAGTACTTAATACTCTTATCAACATGGGAGTGGGCAAAAAGGTTTGCTTTGTGCAAATGTATGTATATATTTATATACCAACAACTTTTCTTCACGCCATCAACCATGGAAGAAATAACCAGTTGCTGCTTTGTACATGTTTTGGAAGTTCCAAATATGTCAGAAAAACCAAACCACCGTCATGTCTGGGTTTATAACATCACCCGGCGGCGAGCTGTATTCAAATACAGTGTTATTGCACTGAATGTATTTAGCAAGCCACATGTCGCTAAACACAAAATAAACAGATTATGCTGTGATTTAATTGCAATAAACGGATCAAAAGGATGCCGAAATAACTACCAAATAATGCCGATATATAAAAAGTCTGAATTCATGCTTTGTCAGGTCTGTCCGCAAGACGACAAGTAAATAACTTTTAAAATGCTTGTTTTCTGAACAGAGTTTGGATGGATCAGTGCCAGGCTATGCAGCTACTCCATCAACACTCAAGATAAAGTCATCTAGGCATAAATACGGCAGCGACGTTGTTGTTTATACCATAGGCGGTCTGTGGTTTATACACATACATTTATACAAAGAGTTTGGTCCAGATACGATGTACTATCGTAGCTCTGGGTGACCACAGACGGCTACAGTATTTTTTCCTCCATTTCTGATTCAGCGTCAGTGACGACAGGGGGAGGATCGCAACGTTGATAGGCTTTCGCCACACAGCGTCACGCGAATTTCTCGCTTGAGTTGAAATATTTCAACTCCCTTCGCGTGTTCGCGGTGCGTCATGCGCGCCATTCACTCGCTCTTTGTGTGACTGCCCCATTACAAACAATACTTACAGTATGGTCTAGTCAGATAATGATGTTCTGATTTCATCACCCCTCCCAAGGATATTTGTAGCCAATAACAGTTGCTGAATGCCTTTAAAAAAACTATGAACACAGTGATTCAGAGGGACTTCTGAGCTACAACAACAACTTCAACTACAGTGCAGCTGCATCAACTCTTTGCCTGAGAACTTGAATCTGTTGTTTATGTGGGAACCGTGCTCAGCCGAGTTTAACACATGAGGGAATTAGGTGGATCGAAACTTAGCAAACGGCTTTGAAAGACTTGCTCAAATCAGACTGCATAATAACATTTAACAGCATTTTGCCTTGACTGAAGTTAGACCTATGCCTGTAATTACATCCGCTGTAGCAGGTCAAACACTGTGTTTTTTTCCTCCCACAGAGGCCTCTGTCAGATTAAGCAACTCACAGCAAAAATCAATGCTACCGTATAGGCCATATGAGAGGGTTAGGCCTGCGCAAAGCGAGAGGCAACATCACTCCCACACACTATCTTTGGCCTCAGCTAAAAGAAGAGCTTGCAACTCTTGCATGAATACAATCTAAAAAGACGGAGGCCTTTGCACGTTGGTTTGAGCAAGTCGTCTTTGGTAAAAAAACAGTACCAAAGCTGGTTATTATTTAATGCTTTCGCCTGTGCCTGATATTTATATCTTTGAACAAACTCTATCATGTAGTTAATTGGGAAATATGTTCTTGAATAGCTTGGTATCAAAACTAATTTATTTTTAGGTACACATAAAACACCAACTTTAAATGTTTCTTTGACCCCCAGCACTTTATTTCTGCATCCCTTTCCTAATAACAACTGATGATGTCTTAACATGTACTTTCAGGGTATACACTGGTAACTATAATCGCAAACATACTTAATTTATTTTTGAAAATATGTAAAGCAAAATAGGTTATGACAATAGTATCTCTTAGACACCAATTTTGCTATCCTGAGTCCTAGTAAACAATGTTTTGGATCCTCTCTTGTTGGACAACATCAAGCTGAGCAGTGACAGTAAAGTAGTTTACTACACCCACTAACCTGCATGCAGCCTCACACCCAATAGTATCCACCACACACTGCACGCCACGGGCTACAGACCTGACCTCAATTACTAAGCAACTAGGACAACAGATTCAACAGTTTCTCCCCCAAGAAGACAAATCTGATGCACGGGAACTGTTTCTTAGATATGCCGATTAAAATAAAACGTCTGCCCGGAGCCTCGGTATCAGGACCTAATACACCATCTGCTTGTGTTCTTAAAAGATTGACAATGCACGATACTGACAATGCAAACACATCAATAAATGCTCATGAGGGGGAAATTCATTTGCAGGGGGGTGATATACGTGCTACGACTTTTCTGTGTGCACTGCCTCAATTTTTTTTTATCAAATATGAATCAATATTCTGTTACTGGAATGCCTATTCTCTCCTCAAATGTTTTCAGAAACGTCTTGTAGTGCACTGTTTAGCTGTAAAATAATAAAGTTTGTGACGCCGCAGCCATGTTGAGATCTGCTGAGGATATACCAAGCACCGCCCACATGGCCGGAGCACAGCCAATAGGAACGCTCTCTCTCTGAAATGACCTGTGATTGGTCAAAGTCTTCCGTCACGGGCTAGATTTTTTTAAAGCCTAAAAACAGAGCCATGAGGACAGAGTTGCCAAGTCTGCTTATTATAAGCGATTTCTACCTGCACTTGTAAACAGTAGTGATGTTACGTGCTGTGCCGAGGCTTCGGAGCGTGTGTCGAGTAATCCAGGAAGTTTTCCGCGATGCGCATGACGTCCGAAGCCTCGCTGCCCGGCCAGGACTGGTTCAGGAAGTGGTTCAGATCTTCACAGGTTGAACCAATGCCACTTTTAAGAAGTGACACAGAACACTAATATTACCCCTCCTGCCATTATTATATTATATTACACTACACTACAATACAATTATTGACCAAAGGATTGGTTTACACACATAAGGTGCATTACTCACAAAACAATTACAGTTTATTATACATGTATGTTATATACTCATAATATACTTACTAGAAAATAGTCATTATATTATATATTATATATATATATAAATGTATTACATGGTAATATATTTTTTCCTCCATTGTTTATAGTCATTCCCAACAGCCTTTACTGGGGCAAAATACAGTATATACCAGATCACATGGTTAAGATCATATCTCAGTTATACATTTACTTTACACTATACATCCTATATACCACTTACTTTACACTATACATCCTATATACACTTACTTTACACTATACATCCTATATACCACTTACTTTTCACTATACATCCTATATACACTTACTTTACACTATACATCCTATATACACTTACTTTACACTATACATCCTATATACCACTTATTTTACACTATACATCCTATATACACTTACTTTACACTATACATCCTATATACACTTACCTTACACTATACATCCTATATACCACTTACTTTACACTATACATCCTATATACCACTTACTTTACACTGTACATCCTATATACCACTTACTTTACACTGTACATCCTATATACCACTTACTTTACACTAAACATCCTATATACACTTACTTTACATCCTATATACACTTACTTTACACTATACATCCTATATACTTTACACTATACATCCTATATACTTTACACTATACATCCTATATACTTTACACTATACATCCTATTTACTACTTACTTTACACTATACATCCTATATACTTTACACTATACATCCTATATACCACTTACTTTACACTATACATCCTATATACACTTACTTTACACTATACATCCTATATACACTTACTTTACACTACACATCCTATATACTTTACACTATACATCCTATATACTTTACACTATACATCCTATATACTTTAACTATACATCCTATATACTACTTACTTTACACTATACATCCTATATACTTTACACTATACATCCTATATACACTTACTTTACACTATACATCCTATATACACTTACTTTACACTATACATCGTATATACTTTACACTATACATCCTATATACTTTACACTATACATCCTATATACCACTTACTTTACACTATACATCCTATATACTTTACACTATACATCCTATATACCACTTACTTTACACTATACATCCTATATACTTTAAACTATACATCCTATATACTTTACACTATACATCCTATATACACTTACTTTACACTATACATCGTATATACACTTACTTTACACTATACATCGTATATACTTTACACTATACATCCTATATACTTTACACTATACATCCTATATACCACTTACTTTACACTATACATCCTCTATACTTTACACTATACATCCTATATACTTTACACTATACATCCTATATACCACTTACTTTACACTATACATCCTATATACTTTAAACTATACATCCTATATACTTTACACTATACATCCTATATACACTTACTTTACACTATACATCCTATATACACTTACTTTACACTATACATCCTATGTTTTTTTGAATGTATAAAATGACCTGCAAACATGACTGAATCAGTCCACTTCAAAAACATGTTCTACAAATGAATACATTTTGAAACTGCCAAAAAGAAGTAATTTAAAACAGAAAGGAAACACTGATGATATTTAATGACATTACTGTCATTAAACACTGTTTTCTGCGCCGACTGGCCAAAACTTAAAGGCGCTTTTAATCCCACTAACGTTGCTAACGTTGAACCACAGTAGTTTGTGTGCGAGTGTTTTGGCCTCTCGGTGTAGCCTGACAGCGTTAGCTTCATTAGCTTCATTCAACCAGCTCAGTTATCATAAAGCTGGAGAAACGGAAGCGAGCAAAACAACCGCAACAGTCCCGATGTGTTCTGAATGCTGTATCGTGTGAACTCTCTACCCAGCTAGCGTTTTACCAGCCTCTGTGGTCGTTAGCAAGACGTAGCCTGATAGAAGCTAACATGCTAACTAGCTAGCATGCTAACCAAGGCCTATGGACAGGACGGACACAGGTCTTGTATATGTTGCGCATGCGCAGTGTGACTGAAGCTTGCTTAACACTTTCCTGTTTGCTGCTGCTGCCTTTTATTAAACCAGATAATGATCTTATACTGAATAAAGTCAACTTCATGAGAAAAAAAGTTGTAATATTACGAGAATAAAGTCATAATATTACGAGAAAAAAGTCATAACTTAATGAGATAAAAAGTTGTAATATTACGAGGATAAAGTCATAACTTAATGAGAAAAAAATCATAATATTATGAGAATAAAGTCATAACTTAATGAGAAAAAAGTTGTAATATTACGAAAATAAAGTCATAACTTAATGAAAAAAAAGTCATAATATTACGAGAATAAAGTCATAACTTAATGAGAAAAAAAGTTGTAATATTACGAGGATAAAGTCATAACTTAATGAGAAAGAAGTAATAATATTACGAGAATAAAGTCATAACTTAATGAGAAAAAAAGTTGTAATATTACGAGGATAAAGTCATAATATTACAAGAATAAAGTCATAACTTAATGAGAAAAAGTCATAATATTACGAGAAAAAAGTCATAATATTACAAGAATAAAGTCATAATATTACGAGAATAGTCATAACTTAATGAGAAAAAAAGTTGTAATATTACGAGAATAAAGTCATAACTTAATGAGAAAAAAAGTTTTAATAATACGAGGATAAAGTCATAACTTAATGAGAAAAAAGTCATACTATTATGAGAATAAAGTCATAACTTAATGAGAAAAAAGTCATAATATTACGAAAGTAAAGTCATAACGTAATGGGAAAAAAAGTTGTAATATTACGAGAATAAAGTCATAATATTACGAGAATAAAGTCATAACTTAATGAGAAAAAAGTAAATATTACGAAAGTAAAGTCATAACTTAATGAGAAAAAAAGTTGTAATATTACAGGGATAAACCTCTCGTAAACCTATGACTTTATTATCGTAATATTATGACTTTATTCTCATAATATTATGACTTTATTCTCATAATATTACGACTTTATTCTCGTAATATTACGACTTTATTCTCGTAATATTACGACTTTTTTTCTCGTAAACCTATGACTTTATTACCATAATATTACGACTTTATTATCGTAATATTATGACTTTATTCTCATATTACAACTTTTTTTTCTTGTAAGTTTAATGACTTTATTATCATAATATTACGACTTTATTCTCGTAATAATAAAAATAAAGCTGCCTTGCTTTGCCTTGCCTTGCCTTATGACTTTATTCTCATAATATTACAAAAACTTTTTCTCGTAAACTTATGACTTTATTCTCATAATATTACAACTTTTTTTCTCGTAAACCTATGACTTTATTACCATAATATTACGACTTTATTATCGTAATAATAACAATAAAGCTGCCTTGCTTTGCCTTGCCTTGCCTTATGACTTTATTCTCATAATATTACAACATTTTTTTCTCGTAAACTTATGACTTTATTCTCATAATATTACAACTTTTTTTCTTCTAAACTTATGACTTTATTATCATAATATTACGTCTTTATTATCGTAATATTATGACTTCATTCTCATAATATTACAACATTTTTTCCTCGTAAACCTATGACTTTATTATCATAATATTACGACTTTATTATCGTAATAATAACAATAAAGCTGCCTTGCTTTGCTTGGCTCAATCTCAGCGAGGGCAAGACCGGATTCTACTGCGCATGCGCTATACCCCTCTCAACAGCAGCTATGACGCAGTGTCCCAGCCTGCTTTTATAGGCCTTGATGCTAACTAGCTAACATGCTAACTAGCGAGCTAACGCTGAATTTCTGCCCACACACACACACAGTCATTCATAAACACACACACACAGCTGATTTTAACACATTTCTGCAAAAGTTTAAAGAAGACATTACGTACCTAAACAGGTTATCTTTCTATTCTCGGAGTGATTTGTTATCTTATTGTCTTTCTTCGTCTGGTTTTGCTGCTCATGTTCTGGGATGTTTTTTGGGCTAACCAGCTGAAAAAGCCTCGCCAGTGACTCGTTACGTAATTTGCGTAAGATGCGGAGCGGCGCGGCGCAGTGAACGTAAGCGGCTGACGTAAACGTGCTTTGAAGAATACCGGACAGAAAATCTGCGGATGCGTGTGTTTGTGTGATTGTACGTAAGAGACGTCACGCACACTGTGATTTGTGGAGAAGAGTTTGTTTTTATTCTCACCATGAAGCGACTCAATGTAATAACTTATATGTAATAATAAAAGCTTTTTCTTTTTCTTTTTTTTATACTTTATTTTTTCATTAAGTACACTAGAGAAAACAACTTCAACATTCAAAATTGAAATAAAATTAAGAAAAGAAATCATAATAATAATAATAATGATAAAAAGAAAGAATAGAGTTAAAAAAAACAAAAAAAAAAAACACACGTAACAAAAAAACCCCCAATAATAATACAAAAATACGAGAGTAACACTGTAATTTGTGGAGAAGAGTTTGTTTTTATTCTCACCATGAAGCGACTCAATGTAATAACTTATATGTAATAATAAAAGCTTTTTTTTTTATACTTTATTTTTTCCCTTTTTTCAAGGTTGTTTTCATATATGCAATTAACAGTTCGTAATTACAATAGTTTATAAACCAATTTTTAAGTAGATGAGCTTATAGACAAACGCATTAAGTACTCATTAAGTACTCTAGAGAAAACAACTTCAACATTCAAAATTGAAATAAAATTAAGAAAAGAAATAATAATAATAATGATAAAAAGAAAGAATAGAGTTAAAAACAAACAAACAATAATAATACAAAAATACGAGAGTAACACTGTGATTTGTGGAGAAGAGTTTGTTTTTATTCTCACTATGAAGCGACTCAACGTAATAACTTTGCATAATGTAATAACTTTGGATAATGTAATAACTTATATGTACTAATAAAAGCTTTTTTTTTTAATTTATACTTTATTTTTCCCTTCTTTCAAGGTTGTTTTCATATATAGAGTAAAAGCTCTAGTGCAGTATAAGATCATAAGTTTAAGAGAAAAAAAAATCGTAGTATTATGATAATAAAGTCATAATATTATAAAGTAGTAATTTTATGTGTTATTTTTTTATCATAAAAAAGGGGAGATTCGTGGGTACCCACAGAACCCATTTTCATTCACATATCTGGAGGTCAGAGGTCAAGGGACCCCTTTTGAAAATGGCCATGCCAGTTTTTCCTCGCCAAAATTTATCCTGACTTTGGAGCGTTTTTGAACCTCCTTCCCAACAAGCTGACATGACATGACTGTTACCAATGGATTCATTAGGTTTTTCGCGGGGTTAAAATGCACCAGTTTATGGACTGCATTTCTTTCATTTGCAACTTTAATGTTTATTTATGTGAATCTTTGACTTAAACCCTCACAAGAAAAGATTAAGTAACCATGATAATTCCCTATAGGAGTGGTACGAGGCTGGGTTTACCATGGACATTAAAAACACCATAAAGTAGAATAAAGCTCTAATGCTTTATTATTACCTTGTTTGACCTCCTGCTGCAAAGAGTCATTTAGATAACTGTAATGTGTAGATAAGAACAAAAGACTTCCTGTTATTGTACTAACATCAGCGTTAATGATCCGTTCTTTCTACAATCTACTTTTCAACACTGCGGCACATGTGGGGATTTTTTTTCACCATTAGCTCTGCAGAGGTGAGAGCAGTGATGTTCTGGTCAGTGTTATCAGCAGAAGCCTTTTCTGTTACGGTTATCGCAGCCTTCATCGGCTCAGAAATGCAAAGATGCACATCCTGTCTGGGACAATTAGGTCAGCAGCTTCTGTCAGTCAGTCAGAAGGTCTGTCAGGACTTATATCTGCATGTCAGTATGAAATGAATATAGCTGACGTTAAACCAGAGATGTCCTCAGTCAGACACACAGAGAGGATGAGAAAAGACTCCAACATGTTGTTTCTAGTGATGAGTCTGCTGTACTGGAGTCAAACTGAAGGTGAGGTTTTTAGTCATTGTAAATAAGAAACATATTAGTATTATTATCAATGGTATTATTACATATCTCTTATTTAGTATTTGATTTATACACAGCTGTATTAATAAAAATGTATATCTGATTAGTTGTTTTTCGCTATTGGTGGTCACATTATCTGCTGTACAAACACAGTAACAGTAAACTATACAAACAGTGAATGTATAAAATAAATAATTTATGTAAAAAGCAGATTTATAAAGATTGTATTTGTGTGTGGGAGAATATGAAGGGTGGAAGTAACAACAATTATTGATAAAACTGGAGGTTTAAAATGGATTTGAAATGAAAAATGGAGCTATAAAATAGATGTGAAATGAAAAATGGAGTCATAAAATAGATGTGAAATGAAAAATGGAGTCATAAAATAGATGTGAAATGAAAAATGGAGTCATAAAATAGATGTGAAATGAAAAATGGAGTCATAAAATGGATTTGAAATGAAAAATGGAGTCATAAAATAGATGTGAAATGAAAAATGGAGCCATAAAATAGATGTGAAATGAAAAATGGAGCTATAAAATTAATTTGAAATGAAAAATGGAGCCTTACTAACCTAACCCTAACTGACATCACTTGACCCCCATACTAGCCTCAATTTTAAGCAAATGAGGGCACAGTAAAAATTCTAAATTGCTCTAGAAATATTTTTTTAACAAAGGAATTTTTATTTTATTTATTTTATTTATTTTATTTATTTTATTTATTTTATTTATTTTATTTATTTTATTTATTTTATTTTTTTCACATCTGCCTTCTTTCACATCTGCAGGCGGCTGCAGTGGAACTATTGTGAGTATTATTGGAAATGATATGGTGCTCTCAGCTGGAGAGGGCTTCAATCTGAGCTGTGAGTTCACATGTTTAAGAGCCCAACATGTCGCGCAGCTGTGGAGGAAGAGCCCAGAAGAGGTAGCTAAGACCTTTTAAACATTTATAATTTATTATGGCATGCATTAAGCTCTTTAATATGTACACTGAAACTGTACTCTGAGTGTACTCTTGATTATGCCACACATTTTTAACTGTTGCTACTTGTTGTTCAGGATGATGATGATGATGATTTCGGTTAGTTGGACTTGGTAAATGGACTTTAATTTATATAGCGCCTCATACACTGATGGCAGAGGCTGCCATGCAAGGTGCCAACTTTGCCCATCAGGATCTAATCTAGATACTCATTCACACACCGATGGCTCCGCCTTCAGGAAGCAGTCTGGGGTTCAGTATCTTGACCAAGGACACTTCGACATGTGGACTGGAGGAGCCAAACCGTCGATCCTCCAATTGGTGGACGACTGTGATGCTCTACCCGCTCTACCTCTGAGCCACAGCCACCCCCATATAGATGCATGGTGACATTACGTTACATTACATGTACATTTATTTAGCTGACGCTTTTATCCAAAGCAATTTACCGGTACAACAGGCTCAGTGCATTCAAACATGTGGATACAACTCATAAATTGCAAGAATCATGTTAGTCAATCACGGCGTTCTGCGGTCTGTTATTTCCTAATAACAGACCGTTGCTATGGGTTGCATTAGTTCAGATGTGGGAATCTGGAGGACCGTTTTTGTGTCAAATTATTGATTTCTTAGTCGTGTAATAAGCGGGATAATGTACAGCTAGCGGGTCATTGTTGTGAAAGAAACCTCTTCAGGGCGATGAGAGACCCCTGCGATCCGTGTCGGGGTGCGGCATCGCCCTGAAAGGCTTCTTTCACAACAACGACCGGCTCGCTGTACATTATCCCTTACTTATTCAATTCAATTTATTTTTGTATAGCGTCAAATCATAGCAGAAGTTATCTCAAGACGCTCTTCATATAGAGCAGGTCTAGACCGTACTCTATGATTTAGAGACCCAACAAGAGGTCCCCCCATGAGCAACAGTGGCAAGAGAGAGAGGCGCAGTTTGCGTTGCTTCAGGGACTCACTGAATCCCCTAGAAATGCATCTATATATATTTTTTTATAATAACGTAGAGCTAATAATTTATTGTAATGATGAATAATATCGACCTTGTTGTGTCTTCATATTGACAGAATAAGAAACCAACAAGATAAGAGAGCACTTAAAAGATGGGTGAGCAGCACTTGCTCCCTTCCGAAGTGTTCTTTAAACAGAAAACACAGGTTTTATACTGCGATATTTACTGAAAATGACACAATACAGTCAACAGTAGCCTCAGTAAACTTTCTGGTGATCTCCTGATGATCTCCCTCCAGCCAGCTGGCACCTTATTTAGGTGTTTTTTAGTGAAATGAGGAGGTATCATATAAGATAACTCCTCATTTCAACTTCACCAATCAGCCGTTCCTCGTCCATTGGAATAAGGAATAAATAGAAACAGAGCGTCTGACAAAAGCTCAGCTCAAACTCTCACGCAGCGCAGCATTTCATCGTTCTCTGCCAGTTAGTTCATTCTAATAGAAAACAGTGCAATCAAACTGAATTTGTCAGTGACGCTTACTTGTGTTGGAGGGTGTAATATGTAGGATACACACATCCTAATACATTAGACCTCTCTGCGTCGTACACATTACATTCCCTTTAGATTTTTCTTTTTTGTGAACCCCCAACCTTAAAGTTCAAACTGTGCCTATGATTATAGGAACAACCAGAGTGGGCAGTGAAACACAACTTTTTAGCCTGAAGTTAATTTACTGTTAAAAAAATCTCCAAACCAAAGTGTATCGTCACGGCGATAACTCTCTTCGTCTCCTAGGAGAATGTGTCTCTTGTCAATATTACCTCCATCCTCCCCAACGTGACCCTGGTCCTGAGTATCAGCCCGGCTACAGAGGCAGACGCTGGTTATTACTACTGCATGACCCAGCCGCCTGACACAATCAGCCCCGAGGTCTTGATTCAGATAGCAGGTGAGATGCTGATGAACGTCTGATGAACAAAACAAATTCACTCATTTTTAGTTAAAGGCACTAGTACCATTTACTGCATGTCATGTCTGGTGATTAATTAAAGAGGACCTATTACGCTTATTTTCATGTTCATACTTGTATTTTGGGTTTCTACTAGAATTAAGAACATTAGCTTTGATGTTCAAAAAAAGTCTTTACTTTTCTCACACCGGCTGCCCAGTCTGCTCCTATTGGTCTGCTGGCCCTCTGTTGTGATTGGTCAACCAAACTAAACTCTTCAGACTCCGCTCCAGCTCCGCTCGAACTAGCTTTGTTTGAGGGCGTGCCCAGGAAGAGCCCAGGAAGAGCGCCAGTCGTTGAAGCCAATTTTCGTAGCGACCAAACGGCGATACTACAACTTCAATGTCCGTCACGTGATGCCATTGGGCCCAAAAATACTTTTACATTGGGAAAGAGACGTCTGTAACTCAGCGGATCATTTTTTTGAGGTGAATCAACTTCCCAGTATGAACACTTGAACAGTCCTTATTTAAAAAACCAGGTCCTACAAGTTGTAAAATGCACTGATAGCCGAATCCAGAGTTATATCCCTTCCTCCATTCATGTGAATGAGCTCCAGACCGAGGCTGGAGCGAGGGCTGGGAGGCGGAGTTAGCAAGTCGTGATGACAGCATGACAGCTGTGACCCCGTGA
>CAKAKR010043341.1:0-14894 GCA_916700685.1 Adelosebastes latens | reverse complement strand
TGCAGTCATTAGCCAGAGTGTGTGTGTGTGTGTGTGTGTGTGTGTGTGTGTGCTGAAATATGTATCCTATCCTCAACATGCTCATCTATTAATGCCCTCAGAGAGTTTTCACCCCATCATTTGTAATTATAAATGATGTTGGACAGGCCTGAGCCTGCACACATCGCACTGCTGCTGGAGTTTCTCTTCATAGTTTTCCAATCATCACATAATAATCATATCACATCTTTCCTGAATAGTCTACTTATTATGTGTTTTTCATTCTGCTCTGGACCACGTGGATATATTTGTTGCAGATGACCTTCCTTTGAAGGATACAAACATGTTTTTTAATCAATAAGCAGGTATATTTAATGAGAGAATAAGTAGACAAGATTAGAAATCTGATCAGATATCTGCAGCTTTCAGCAATGACACTATTGTTTTGGTATCCCTTACAAAAAAGAAGTGCACTTCAAGTTTTTTTCATGAAGTAAACATAAGTAGGATATTCCCAAGTATACTTTATGTAGTAAGTTTACTATTATCAGTGTACTAGTAGTATACTTTTAAGTGTACTTCAATACTTCTCGAGACTAAATTGTCCCACTTTTTAGTTTATAAAAGTCTACTTTTAAGTGTACTTTATATGTAAGAGTAGTAAACTTGGATGTAAACTAGTTGTGTACTCAAAGTTGTATTTTGTACTGCAGCTATATTATGATCTACACTACAAGTGAACTTATAGGTATACGGTATAGTTTTCTAGTTATATACTTGTAGCACATTTTTAAGTTTGCGAAAGAACACTTTAAAGTATATACTCTCCGTAAACTACTAGTTTAAAAGTTTAATAGTTTTACTGCAACCATACTTGTAGGTTTTCTGAAGTGAACTTATAGTACTTAGCCAAGTATACTTAGACTTTCCTGTATACTTATCGGTATAAGCCATGTAATCTTTAAGTATAATTTTGTTAGGTTTATCTCTGATAAGTACATAAAAAGTAATCTGAAAGCATACGCTCTTATTTGAAGTTTAAAAGGGGTAAACTAATAGCACACTTCTTTTTTTTAAGGGATGTTTATGTCGACAGAACTGAAGAAGAAAATGCACTTAATATTATAATATTAAGCACTTTATATATATATATATATATATATATATATACAGTAATATAATTGCACTTTAATAAAATGAAATGCAGCAGTCAGAATAAACCTTTTCTGCCGATTCACTTTTAAAATGGAAAAGAAAAAGTCAAAAGAAAAGCTTTAAAGTTACTGTGAGGAACTTTGAACTGGTAATGAAACAGTCTCAGTTTGATCCTGATGCCTCTGTATGACCCTCATGAGTAAACGAGACCAGAGAGAGAGAAGATTGTGTCTATATTTATATTCTTAATGCTCGTCATCGATGCCATCGGGTTCGATTCTGCACAATAATCAGAAATCGTGCAGAAAGTCCTTCAGCTCAGACTCCCTACGCCGCGGACAGACCCAGATCCGGCTTCGCTGTCGCCTCGCGGCTCCGCCGGTCCTCGCTGGGAGCCGACACCGACACCACCCCGCTGCTGGAGGCCCAGGCCGTATTGCTTATCGGCTGGAGGGAAGGGAGGCACAGGAGAACCAGGACCAGGACTGGAGCGGGGTCGACTGTCAGAACCCTGCTGCAGTAAAACGAGAGGTTTTCTAAAGGGACTCTGGTGCTCGGAAACACTTTTGTCTACAGGGACCGCTAAAATCACATCTACATCTACTTGATTCTGTGTTTTTGCAGTTAATGTGTTGGTTTAATTTTGCATATATCATGATTGAGGAGGAGATGCAGTAACGTTCCAGTTGTGTCCTGTCCTGCCGTACGTCTTTGTCTCGTTGTGTTTCATCCATTAATGATGATTAACGGTGACTTTTTGTAATATAGGCAGATGGTTCTTAATCAGATTGGTAGAGGTGAGAGTTTCACTAAGCTTTGTTTAAAAAAACTAAAAGTATAATGTAAGATTATTTGTCTGTGTTCTCTTATTTGATTTTCAACAAGGACGACATCACATTAAGGCTCTTATGAAAGCGTTTAATCAGGGCTGGAAGCGTCCATAAAGCCTTCATCCGAACACACAGTGCTGACGCTGAAGGGACACTGAGCCCTGCAGTCACTGTAATTGGCTGTTTACTCAAGTAGAAATTTATTGGCTTGATCCATTTTCAAAGAGCTAATTCTGGTAATGTATGGACGGCAATAAGAGCGTGTGGTTAGGGAGGCTTTTAAATGCATAAAGTAAAAAGCAGAGATGGATATCAATCCACCATAAAACACACAGACACAGTTAAAGCTTCACTCAGGTGATCAAACATGCCGTCAGCATCATCCTGACGGTATGAAAGTTTATTAACAACACAACTATTGATCCGACGTGGAGCACATTTGAGCAGTAATCAGTCTGCAGTCAGATTTTGTAAAGTGCGGTAAAGGTTTTATGAGTGCTCTCGATGTTTTGTGCACATCTTGTTTTGTCCCCACATGCTCCGGTTATCTTCATCACTTCATGATAGATTAAAGCCTGAATGTGTTGGCTGTTAATCAACTGGAGGAATAAACAGAACCTGGACCCCAAAAAGCAGACGATTCATGCAGATCAGGTCTTTCCTCCGAGGTCAGGCAGGACAACAGTTACATTTAATCTAGTTGTTCCCGACACGGAGCTCGGAGATATATTGTTCTGCAACACAGTTCTACTCTATTATGTTAAACTCCTCTGTAACCGTTGCTTTTTTTATTGTGAAACTGGCCTCTATGAGTTCTAAAGTTGTGATATATCTGCGAGGTTTAGAGGAGGAAATCGTTCTTTTTCTCCGACTGTAGGGGAGGACACGGCTCGTCATAATTCTTCTGTTCCAACACAACTGCTGTCTCCTTTAAAGTGTCTCTATACATGCAGAGAATTATTAGAGCATCAAACAAATACTGTCTGAGATACAGTGCTGTGTATATATACATATATACATATATATATATATAGAACTTACATACCCTGAAGGACATGTTTTCTGTTTGCATTCTCACCAACACTGAAGTGAGCTGGCCGCTCGCACACACCTCCAGCTGGGAGATCATCAGGTTCACTCCGTTCACTATAAGCTTTCTAAGCTTTTTCATTAATATAAGAATAAATAAACAACTCTGTTACATGCCACTATCACGTAACAAGCCAAATAGCCGTCACAAAAGTAGGCTACAGGTTGCCTTTCAGTTTGAATCAGCTTCTTCGGCTCATTGGTATACTTGTCAACACTCCCGATCTTCCCGGGAGACTCCTGTTTCTCATCGCCGTCTCCCGGTTTCCACCCGACGTCACAATTTTCCCGTATTTCTCCCGATTTATGTTACATTTTCAAACCCTTTTTTCTCCTTTCTGTTATCACAACCTGTTTCTGGTTTGAACTGACAAAAGGAGGGTTGAACCCGGGTCAGATAACGCCGGTCCAACCCTGGTCATTGGTGTGAAAGAGGTACTAGTCTCTACTTGTGCACTGTTCCTGTTAAATGCCCATAATACTGTTCCTCTATATAAATAACAGTCTATATTTTTAATATTCTAGAAACAATGTGCTGTAATCTATATGAGACTTCTGTTATAAGTTATATAAAAGTGATTCCCCCGCCGCTCATAGACATACACGGTGCTCTGGTGGCCAATGCAGATATTATTAGTCTGAATGTTTCCACGGTAACGATGCTGTTCCTTTCACCAATTTCCCATCCTGCCCCCTCCTCTGTGACTCACGCACATTAATAGAAGCTAAAACAAACAAACACACACACACACACACACACACACACACACACACACACACACACACGCACACACACACACACACACACTGTCCTTTTGGTCCGAACGGTCACGCTGCCATCTGGGCTTCAGTTTGTGTTCATGCCTGGATGCCCCTCTCTCTCTGTGAGTGTGTGTGTGAGTGTGTGTGTGTGTGTGTGTGTGTGTGTGAGTGTGGTGGCCATCTAATGTCGCAGACACAAGCAGAAAATCCTTCTGCCCTTGACATCATCACCACCAGCGCTGGTTTTGACTAAACTGCAGCGAGTTGTGCTGTGACTAAAAGCACGGAGCTCAGAGGGCGTCGGTGTTTTCTCTCGGTGGGATTTCACCTTTTTTTGTTGCTTCACTGAACCCAGAAAAACAGGACAACCTGAGCAGCTTCGCTCCCTCAAATGGGAACAAATTGACAGAGACAGGAAACTGTAACGACAGGCTGACTGTGATGTTCTTAAAAAGGAAGCTAAAGGAAGTGGAAGGAGTGTGTTTCTGAGCAGGAGAGGATTTAAAGGAGTCACGACTTGAATCAGGCACTGTAGTTTTTGTGGTGGAGTGTGAAGCTGATGGTCGATGACAGGCGGGAAAAAATGACAATCAGAGTTCAATTCATAGCTGATTACAACAAGTGATCTACATGGAGACCTGAATCAAACTCTGACACCTGTGGCTCCGTCTTTACACACTAAAGTACACAACTTTAAATTCTAGTTGAGATCCCAAAGACAGCAAATATTTTAGGCTGAATTTTGGGAAAATGATGCACAAGAAATCTATAATATTTCCATAGTTGAGTCCATTATTGACTTTTCATAGAGACATTTTTGTCTTTTTTTAGGGGGGTACAGGGGGTCTTTAGGGGGAGATAGCAGGTCAACAGTAGATGTCACATAGAAGTGGTGAACATCATCTGAAAGCTGAGAACCTGAAGATTAATTTGAGATGCAGCTCAATTAAATAATTATTTAAAATAAATTGTGAATGTGTATAAGGGTTAAGAACATTATGATAGAAGTATATGATGGTCATCATCATGCTCTATTATGTCTCATACGTTGTTGCAGCAATTTTTGGGTTAATACCATTTGTTACACAGATTTGGTGCTAAATTTAACCATTTTTTTTACCACTGGAGAATTGATAAAAATGATCAATAATCCCTCCAGAATACAACATTAAGACACAAAGACCTTGAGGAACACCGTAGAAAATGAATACAGTTGGGCTCACTGGATTCACAAGAGTCTCAGCAAACTGCATGTGATTATCATAAAGTGGGCATGTCTGTAAAGGGGAGACTCGTGGGTACCCATAGAACCCATTTACATTCACTGATCTGGAGGTCAGAGGTCAAGGGACCCCTTTGAAAATGTCCATGACAGCTTTTCCTCGCTAAAATTTAGCATAATTTCGTATTTTTATTTACTGACTTGGTTGGTATCAGTGGATTCTTTAGGTTTTTCTAGTTTCATCTACTGTAGCTTACATCTCATCTTACTTGTAGAGTAAGATGAGATACTTGTAAGAAACATCTGAAATAGAAGAAACTACAAACGTAGTATGCGTTCACCGCAGCCACTTTCACAATCTGTAGCTTCTCTGTAGAACATTCGGGTCTGTTGATGAAGCCGGACTGAGATCAGTTTGAACTTCATCTGGCAAAGACATTTTCAAAAGTGGAAGGTTTGGAAATCCTGAATTAGCAGAGCTGCAGATCCACCTTTCATCTTCCTCTCTTCTCTCCTCGCCTTTCATCTCGGTGCATCGTATATTCTCAGCCTTCCCCATTATCTCTGCTGCTAATCATCCCCCCCCCCCGTCACTGGGACGGCGATCTAGAAAGAGCTGAATTATTATGCTAAACACATGGAGAGAGCTCCGTCAATTCAGCAGCGCTGCCCTCTGTAGATTGAATTATGTAGGTGCTAATACAACATCCATATTCCATTATGCAGATGAGGTGAGAAGTTCAAAAGCCCATCTTGAGTCGCCAATTAACATTATGGCTGCATCGTGTTAATTGGACGTCGTTGGCTGTTGGAGAAAAGATGAGCCTCCGTTAAAGTTACCAAGCAGCTACCGCCACAACTCAGCGTTAAAATAATGAACATGTTGTCCTCTCCAGAGTCAATTTAATCTCTGTGAGTCCACTACAGACCAGGAAGCATGCAGCCTAGCTTAGCACAAAGCCTGGAAGCGGGGGAAATGCTACCCTAAAGGTGCCGTACTCACACACCTTGTTATCGCAGCCCAGTCGCCAGGAAACAATGTTGGCATTGGGACGTTTCTGCAAACTAGGGATACGTTGAATGTAGACGTTTTTGCATTCAGTCAGAGCAAGTGACGTAGTTTAGGAGACTGCTGTTCATGTCCCGTGTCCACAACGTTCAGCGTCATTTTCACTGTACAAACGTCGTCATTTTAAGCCCAACCATGATGTTGTTTTTCATAAATCTAACTATAGTGGTTTTGTTGTGTTGTTATGAAGTTACATTATTATTTGAACACAAATCATGATCTTTTTTCTAACCTTAACCAAATACTTTTGTTGTCTAAACCTAACCAATCATTTCTCAATGTTAACCACGTGGCATTTTGCGTTTCTGCAAACATGATACGAGGCTGATATCACTCCCTCCAGGAAATATATACAACACCGTGGTTCTTTACTGTTACTGATGGATTTATTCATCTCTTAATGTGCACCTCAGTCAACATCACTGTCATCAAATCCACCGTCGAACTGTTCAAAATACACAACGATGTACAGAATAATTACATCCTCATCACACACATAAACATACCTCACTGTCTGCACACAACCGAGAGGAAACGAGTCCACCTGAATACTGTTTCTTCAAAATACGGGTAAATGCAATCATCTTAAACTTAAATCTTTGAGCGGAGAATAAAATCTGTGTGTCCCCACACAAGATAAGACTTAAACATAGTTTCTACGTTTTAATACAACCAATTCAATATTCAAGAAAATAAATTGCATACATAATATTATATAAACAAACACATCAAATAATGACACACATAATTATGGCAGTTAAAGCTGATAGGAAACATATTTTTGGTTCAGAAACGTCGCCAATCAACGTATCCGTGGTTTGCAAAAACGTACAATGGCAACATTTTTCTGGCGACTGAGTTGGTTATCGTTTAGTTATTTTACACGTGTATGAATAGAAAGTGAGACATTGTTTTTGAATGACACATTGGAGCTTTTACTGACTATCTGGGTCCTTGTGTTGCACAATTTCTACAACTCTTGTATTGCTCAATAGCTTAGTAGCAAAACAAGCACCAAGACAATAATAAGACATCTGTTATGTCTGAGGACAAGTATGTCCCTCCTTCGTGGCTTCGAATGACAAACATACTGTCATGTCATTTTCATTGGTACTTTAATGTTTTGTTTTCCTCCCAAAGAGCCAGTAAACGATATATTTCATTGTAGATTTTGTGTTTCCTGTTATTTGAGTTTTGTGAGTCATTTTGCACAGTGACAGAAACGGTCATTTAAAAAAAATATCTTCAATTCAAGACACCCTCGCTTGTGATGTTTTAGACTGCTGACATATTTTTGCCAGCGTAAATAAATAAATATGTGGAAGCAGCCTCAACGACGTCAACGATCGGCTGTTAATTGGCGAGAAGAAGTCACAGACACCGACGTACTAAATGCAGCCTGAAATCAAAACACTTTGTAATTAGCCGTTTGCACACACACACACACACTCAAAAGCCTTTGCATGTTTTAACCAGCTGTAGAGCACACACACACACACACACACACACACACACACACACACACACTGGTTAGTTCATTAGGGGTAATCAATTCTGCGAGATGTACAACTATAGCGAGGACGAGAGAGGAAGAGCTGCAGCCTCATCCGGGAGGGAAGTGATCTGAACAATCTATAACACCTCATCAAAAAGTAATGCGTGGTAGTAGAGGGCGAGGTGAGGAGGGGATGGAGAGACTCGTGAGAAGAGGGGGAGGAGGAGGAGACAGATAAAAGGTTGAGAGGAGGACAGGAGACGACTGGAGGGCAAAGGAAGTGAGGGGAGTTGAAGAAAGAGGAGAGGAGGGAAGAACGAGAGAGAGAGGGGGGGGAACAAAGGAGTTGATGGGAGAAGAAGGGAGGTAAGACATTTGAGTAAAGGACAGGAGGCAAATCAAGGTGTGTGAGAGGAGAGGAGAGGAGAGGAGGAAGGATAAAGTTCAAGTGGTCTTGAGAAGGAGAGAAGGAGAGAGGATGTTTCAAGAGATTAAAGAAGAGGAACAAGGAGCCAAGGATATGATTGAAGGAGTTGAAGAGGAGAGGAATGAAGGAAGAATGAGGATTGGAAAAGTTTTCTTTGGCAGCGTGCTTGCAACAGAGTAATAAATATATGTATATATATATATCTATACATATATGTATATAAATATATATACAGTATGTATATATGGAGTCGAGGGTTCATCCACCCTCTGCTTGATTAGAACAGCCGACCTCTCACACACACACTCACATTCCTTGGGTGTAATTAACCCGAGCCAATCAAATCCAAACTGAATCTCTTTTTCCGCTGACCTCGTGGCTCCTGTTAAATATCTCAGCAGCTCAGATTAACTCATTACAGTCTGCAGGAAGCACACACCACAGCTACTTATAGATATAAAACATCATCTGCTTCTATTTCAAACACATATGTTCATTCTGTGGGGTCAAAGGGTCACCGTCATTCTGACGAGCTCTTTAAACGGCTCCTATATATGAGCTGTATGTGATCAGAGGCTTCTCTGCATTTAAATTATTCCTTAAGTGGCAGAATAATGAAACCATCTGTGTCTTAGATTGGTTCCTATAAGCCTCGCTTTCACTCCGCCGGGTCGTGATCTTCCGGGAAAACGAAGGCTCCATTTACGGCACAAAGGAAACAAAATGCAGTGAGTCCTCCGCTGTGTTGCCAACTCGTTGAAATGAATCAGTCTCACGGCAGTTTATGATACATGATGTTATTCATCTTCATAGACACGACTTTCCCTTTTATTCATGACGCTCAGCACGACTTTCAGCAACAGATTTTTTGTGTGTTTTCCTACGAATGTCCAGCAACACGTGACGCACGGGTCAATTTCTGCTCCAGTCTTTTTAAAATAAAGATCAACTTGGGTAGGATTAGGCAACAAACTACTTAGTTAAGTTAAGGAAAAGATGGCAGTTTGGATTTAAAAAAACACCGGAGGTTACGTGACAAATAAATCAACGTTGACTTCCGGTTTCACACGAGACATGAAGAGCGGTCTCCTGGTGAAAATCTGGTGTTTTCTGTTGCTAAAAGTGGTGAGATGAAACCATACGCGTATTAATTTGCATAAAGCTTAGTGGTTGCAGCGAGGGAGAGACGCCGTGCTGTTTGCCGTCGACTGAGATAACACTGAGCAGCATAGGGAAGGAATTACAATATAATATTCTTCAGTATATGTCTTGCTTTTCTCTTGATGGTCTGAATAAGTCACACTAGCTCTAGCTCTGGGGAAAACAGAAAGTGATCCCTGTTTTCTAACAATAATACCACTTGGAAACGCTTGAAAAGTTCTCTATCGCCACTTTAATAGTTCTTAAACTCTAATAACTGATATTCAGATGTGTATGGGAGGTGGGGAGGGACTGGAATGTTGGCAATGTTTCATTAGTCTTTAAATATCTTACTGGAGAAAAGAAAGAAAGGAAATAATTATCCCCTTCCAGCAGTGTGTCACGAACCACATGAAGCATATTCTGTTTGTGTTTGAATTCACTAAAGCGTCTTCATGCATGTGAAGGTTGGAACCATCGACGTTGTGGCTGCAGCACCCAATTGAAAAAGTCTGAGGCATTTCATGCATCATTTGTTGTTTCTGTTGTTTTAGTAATACAGAACAAAGTTTGAAATAAAGGACAAACCAAAAACATCAAATCCAGCTTCAAGCACCACTTTCTAAATCTGTCCGATCAAACCTTTTAGTTGCTTTTGAAAAGTCTTTTAGAGCTGAAATGTGCAGCATTAATGCACATGTATTTATGTTTCATGGAAACCATGTCGGAGTTTGTATAAAGCAGCTTAAAAGGAGCATGAATGAAGCAATATTTAGATTTAATTAGGTGTGGTTAGAGGGAGTGTACGGTGGCCTGCAGGGACATTTGAGAACACTTAAGTATGTTTAAATGTTAAGGTTCGAGAGGACTCACGACCCTTATTGATTTTTCCACCCAAGACAAATGTGCCTGTCTCTGTGTGTGTGTGGTGGGCGGGACGCTCAGACGACACATTAGCAGCTTCAGGACGCCCGTTACACCTGCGACCTACAGGTGTACAATTAAAATAACAAATGTCTGCTGCTGTGTGGAGGTCTGCAACGAGGGGATTCATAACGCAGCAGGAGACGCAGACATGAGGACGCTCACCGGCTAAATTTAAAATCCTGCAGCCTCCACTCCCTGAAGACACTCCCTCGATGTCGGATGAGCGCTGCCGGCGGGCCGAAGCTCGACCTCGGCCCTTCGACCTGTCCGGCATCGCCGCGTCCCCCCGTGCACAGCCACTCTCCAGTCCAATGAGTGAATGTGTGTGTTCAGTACAGTGTGTTAGAGGTGAACACACACAAACAGATGGAGTGCCGTGCTGGAGAATAACAATTGACATTGTTCAGTGCTGGACGTTGTTCTAGCCGTCCGTTTGTGATGTAAATGTTTCTCCTGTGTGGGAGGACGCGCTGCTTCAGGGCAGAGCATCACCACCGCTTGTATAATTCATGTCCGGTGGGCAGCGTGTCCACCTCAGGCTCCCACAAATGCAGGAGATTGTGTTTGAATGCGCTGCAGACCTTCAGCTCTACACCGGGGATTCTGTTTTACTACTTTGCTGGAATTAGCTCCGCGAGGTCAAAACAGCACATCGATGACGGTTAGATCTTCCATCTTTAAATGTTGTTCCCATTAACAAACACGAGTAAATTCACTGGAGGTCCAGTGTGACTTTCTTCTGTCTCCCTCTGGCACGTTTTATTCTCATGTCAACTGACATGTCTTACTTAAACGTGCAGTAGGCAGAATATTTTTGGCATCATTGAAATCCCATAATAACCTTTCAGCATATTGTAATTCAAGTGTTCTGAGAGATAACTGGACTTCTGCTCCTCCTCATGGCGCTGCTTTCAGGCTTTAAAACATCTAGCCCGTGACGGGAGACTTTGACCAATCACAGGTCATTTCAGAGAGAGAGAGCGTTCCTATTGGCTGTGCTCCGGCTGGTGGGCGGTGCTTGGTATTTCCTCAACTTGATCTCAACATGGCTGCCGGATCACAAACTTTCTCATTTTACAGCTAAACCGTGCACTACAAGATGATTCTGAAAACATCTGAGGAGAGAAATAGACATTACAGTAACAGAATATTGATTCATATTTGATCAGCGCTGCCTAGTTTGACCGTTTGGTCTGAGTTCGTAAGTGATTGACTCGTGATTCTCATAGACGGCAGCTGGACGGCAGACTCCAGATCGGCTCTGATTGGTTGTTTTAATCCGGTCTGTGAAATCTTGCAGATGCCGTTATGGAGCACCGGAGGACACATGTTGTTCTACTGTCAGGATATAGCGATCGTTTTATAAAAATAACTTTTTTTAATCATATTTGCTGTTTAACCCAGCTTTAAAAGATCCCATATAAGCTCATTTTCAGGTTCATACTTGTATTTTATGTTTCTACTAGAACATGTTTACATGCTGTAATGTTAAAAAAAACATCATTTTCCTCATACTGTCTGTCTGAATATACCTGCATTCATGCTCTGTCTGAAACGCTGCGTTGTAGCGCATTTCAACGGAATGGCAACGGAAATGCGTTACTTTTATGGTGCAATGTGGAAAGTTAGGGGATTATCAAAGTTTCTACTTTACTCTAAAGTGGTGGAGAGAGCAATCGACCAAATTACCATCATGCTGCCAGCTGCCACCGAAAAGGCTTTATAATGACAGAAGTATCCAATGAGCCCAACATGACACATTATTGAGATAATTGGTAGCACATCGAGAGAGTCATGTGAGGAACACAGAGAATAAAACTACTTTCCCAAATTGGATCCATTCCTCTGCACCAAAGATCAGCGTTGAAAGGAAAGTGACCTTTTCTCCACTGACTCATCTCTTGTTTTGGACTTCATCTTTTGGATTTGCATGTAGATAATCATGAGGATGAACCATGGGGGGGGGTTGGAGGTGTTTGCAGAACTTAATCACGCTCTGCTCTGCAGCTTATGAGCAGGAATGTGAACGGAAGAGAGACACAAACAGTCTTCTTTGGTGTAAAGTTGTTGCAGCCGGTGAGAGCAGTCAGTCAGTATCAGCTGCTGTTGCCTCCAGTTTAAAGATTATTCATCCATAGTATAGATTTTAATAATAAACACGTCAACCTCTCACAACTCTGTCGACACTCCTCTGCTCCGTCAACACATCAGATCATTCTCCTCCCGTCTCCCGGTTGGTTAGCAAAGAAAACATCCCCCGTCTCTGTTTTGCCGTCTCGTGCTCAAACGTGTCACTTTAATGTGACATGTTGAAAGCGCTTGAAGTCTTCAGCTCGGTGGGGAAGTTATCATCATCCTGCTGCATGTGAGTGTCAGCTCTTGTTTTGAAAAGCAGAGCAGAGCAGAGCGTAAGGCTTCTCCGTTGACCTTTAAAAAATGCTTCTCTTTTTCATTGATTGCTGGCTGCAAAGTAAAGTTCAGATGTGATGACTTGCTCTGGGTTCCTTTTTTTTTACGAACAGAAAAACACTTTCTTTACTCACATTTGCATGCAAAACACTCGATTGTAGAGTCAAGGAACCGAGTGATATGATTAATGTGCTTTAAGATCAAGACACTGAGGAAAGTGTGTTCAGTTGACCTTGATCAAAACGTTCTGTTGTATCCGCTGACTGCTGGCAGCAAAGTCAAACTGCATCCAGTTTAAATCCACTAACAGAAAACCACTTTCTGTTTTAGTTTTTCGGAGGCAGGCGTGTCGCACTGTGAGTAGACGTGCGTGATAAAGTCACTGCTGAGAGAGGCATCGGTTATTTAGAAAAATGTCACAACCTGTCACACATAATGTCTGCTGCTCTGAGAGCAAAGCGTTTCAGTGTTTCTGGTCTTTATAAAGGAAACAACAGGCACTCTGTTTAATTTTTACACAAACAGAAACGCGTTCACAGCGGTGATATAGGCAGATCGGGAGGGGAGGATACAAAATGAAAAATGCTTCCTGGAATGAAAGTAAAGTGTCTGACTCGCTCTCCCGGCTTTATTACTCATTTGATTCTGCAGAAGCTTCACAGCAAACAGAAGCTCCACTAGTCAAACAACAGAGGAGCGTCTCTCTAAAGGAGACATGTCGCTTTTCTGATCAGCGTGACAACCTCCTCTTATCAACTGTTTGCTGGCATTAAAGTTAAACTCGCTGGGGAGTCATCAGCCAATCTATCTTAAGACGTTTCACATATAAAAGCATCGGTGGAGACGCTCGTCTCTGCATCTCTTGAATTATTGAACACTAAACAGAGGATGACAAATCCCCCCCCCCTGCAGAGACTGTGAATCATTTTTTGCTCCATCTTCCTGTGTAACCCACAAACAGGCTGTTTTCTTCTTTCTGTTGAGTGCCAGGTGAGGTGGGTGGCCGTTGCCTCAAGTTTTTTAGAGAACTGAGCTTCTGATGTAAAAGTTTGTCAGTTTAAATCCCAGAGCCGGTGGAGAAGCTTTATTTATCTCGATGACTTGTCCATCTCCATCCCTCAGCTGTTGCTGCTGTTGCTGCTGCTGCTGCTACGCCCCCACCGCTGCAGGAAGGAGTACATCACATCTTCATATGTTTCACTGTTGTTAACACCCCAAATCCATCAGTGAAAAACAGGCGGCTCTGACCCTTCTTGTACAGAGAAAAATGAGTGAGGTGGTTCCATTCCTAACACCGGGTAGCTCGTCACTCCTCCTGTACCCACGGTCTCTTGTGCATGCCATGGTATTCATATAGTTGATATCTTCATCTACTCTTGTTCCCGAAGCGGACCCTTTTGGCGTCACCACATTCTTAAGCCAACAATCCTCACCTGGCTCTGCCTCTTCCTGTTAACTAAGACGAGCCCTTCCTCGGCAAAGGAAGAGGAAGTAGCAGCATTGCTTCCCTTTGCCCTGGGACGCACCATGTTTGTCGACCACCGGTCCACCACCACTAAATGGTGTTCTGAAACATATAAATGTTGCTGGCAAATGTTGATATGCATAATTTGTTGCCAGTTAAGCCTGTAACTTAAAGAAAATGTTGTATTATGGGTTGGTTGTCACCTTAATGTTGCTGGTCTAGTGAGTATCTGTTCATGGAGTTTGATACGTTGCTGCAGGTCAGCCTTGCTGGCAGTTTGTCCGAGTGTCCAACCGCTTGGTGCAATGACGAGCCTCTTTTTATGCCTCTTCACCGTGCAGCGATAGCCGCGGTCAGAGGCGTGTTGTTTTAGGTTTTCCTTCAGCCCGTCCATACGTACGTGTCTGTCTGTCCCAGTCTCGTGAACACAAGATTTTGGTGGTCAAAGACCGCTGTGACCTCACATAACTGAAGTATTCATATGCTAATAATTATGGATAAAATGATGAAGTGATGACATTCTGGACAGACGTGGATGTAAACTATAACTCGACTGGTTATCAGAGGCAGTAATTCTAGTTTAAATAGACCACCGTTATAAAAGAAAGGGCTATGAAACCTCGCAGGATACCTTGAACTGCAAACAAGGTCAACTTTTACTCTTTGTGTTGTGACATTTTGAGCCATAAAGATTTTTATATTTATAAACCTGTCCCACGGGGGCCTTTTGAAAACTTATTTTTATTTGGCATTTGCAGCGACCCAGAATATCTTCTGGAGGTATAGCATAGTCAGACCCTCAAAGTGTCCAGTTGACCACTTTATTCTTTTTTTGGTTGTCTGGCTCATGTTATATATTTAGCTGCCGGGGATGAAATAAATTACTCTGTCAAGTAAAGTGTCACAGAATGTCACAAAAATGTTA
>CAKAKR010043340.1:0-73057 GCA_916700685.1 Adelosebastes latens | reverse complement strand
TACTTCAAACTTGGTCAGTACAGTCTTGAGACCTTTGTGATGAAAAGTTATCCAAATCGTGGGTTTTCTTGAAACGGTGTTGACGTGGCGTGGCGGAGAATTTACATGATTCGCCATTAAATGACAAACTGTTGTAACTCGACGGTAGTTGGTCAAATCTGCCCCCAAATTGACCTACTTCATAAGAGTTCAGGCCTGAGGACATCTAAATGGCAATATTGGCTCATAGTCATAGCGCCCCCTACAGGAAACAGGAAGTCATTGTAAATTGACTATACATAGTCCGATCTGCCCCAAATTTCACAACTGGATAATAGTCCAGGCCTGAAGACATATATGTGCCATTATGAGTGAAAGTCATAGCGCCCCCTACAGGAAACAGGAAATGGTTGTATACTGCAACCAACCCTCATAGAAGTGCCTTTAAAGGACGCCCCACATGTTCTCAACAGGTCATTGCCAGTGCCACACGCTCCAAGCAGAAAATAAACTCTAACTGTTGCCTGCGGTGTCCGACTTTCATGGGAATGCACGACAGCGGGTACCCCGACGTGCGCGTTCCCCCGACGTGCACGCGGGGGCGAGGGCCCGATCATCGCTGCTTGCAGCTTTAATTTTCTCTTGAATTTTTTATTTATTCACAAACCGCTAAATTTGCATTTACAAATCCTTGAGCACTGCAAAGAAAAATGTCCCCTTTTTATCCTCACTCTTTGGGCCTTTACATTTTTAAGCTAAATGTTTGCACTTTTTAATTTGATGTGGACATCAAAATGGAAAAATAACCAGAGCCTGTTGGATATTAGAAGACTGTTTTGATAGTTGGTTGTTTACAAAAAACATTAAAATTACTTAATTTTCAACATCATAATAAACTGCAAGCCAGTATTGAAGAGAAATATATTTATTTAGTAGGTTATTAAGGTACAAGGGGCAAGAAAATACATTTTTAATTGACACACATTTTAGTATCGTTTTTCTTTTGTCACACAAACATAACATATATTTTTAATCTTTCCTTCTTTTGCATATTTTTGTTTGACTCGCCAAAGCTGAATAATATTTCGAAACACTCAATACACGATAGTTAAATAACTCTAGACTGCGCTGCTTCATCAATATAAGATGAACAGAAAGTTGTCAAAAAACATTATCAAACAAGACTTTAACATTTAACGTGGAAGTGGCATCAAAACAAATAAAAACAAACACCGTTTCTCTTAACTGCTAAATGACCAAACATGGGCTGCTCATCTACTTCTATTACTATGGATCCCAAGTAAGAACTTACTTTACAACATTGGAAGCCCAAAACTAACATTTACAAAGAGGTCATTACTTCATTCTGTAGTGTTTACTTCCTTCCAGAAGCCTCTGTTGTGGTTGATAGCCTTGAGGAGCCTGGTCTGCATGGTCCTCTCCACTGGGTATCTCTGGTAGATGGGCAGCAATAACAGACAATGGCAGGTGAGGGATTCTGGCAGATGGATCTCAGAGGCGTCGGGCAAGACGGCGACTCTCATCTTGATGCTCTCCATACCCAGGAAGGGTACGCGTTTGCAGCCTGTGAGGAACACTAACCACAAAAATAACAAATGAATTAAAGAAAACTTTAGAGATTACAAAGACAACATTAAAATGTTCCTTTCAGGTGAAACTGATAGAGAGAGCACCGCTCCACCGTAAAGTCAAACTTGATAAATTATCAATTATATAATACTTACGAAGAAATTTTTTCTTTTCCTCATCTGTCAGACCCTCAAACACCTCCCAGAAAGTCACGATGTTTGGATGCATTTCATGGTAGTCTCCTTCATAAACCGTGTTCTGTTGGGAAAATACAGTTGTGGAAAGTAACTAAGTACATTCCTGTACTTAAGTACAATTACAATACTTGTACTTTACTTGATTTCCATTTTATGTCACTTTTTTTTAGGTCTACTACACTACAATTCAGAGTCTACTTTTTACTCCACTACATTTATTTGTCAGCTATAGTTAGTAGCTACTTTTAAAATGAAGATTTTACATTAAAAAGATTATAAAATACAACACATTGTCAAAGATTAAACCAGTGGATCCCAATCTTTGGGGCTTGTCACCCCATTCTTCCACCACGGACAATATATATAATCTACAATTACTGCGGAATAATTTTGAATGGATAGTTTTTAATTTAATGTTATCTTACAGCTTTAAAAAAAGGGAATCCATCTGCAAAAACTAAGTCATTATTTTGTATTGTTTGGTCTAAGTTAAAGTGTGTGCTGATGCACTTTGTGTGCAGGAACTTTAAATCTCTTCTTGTTGGTGTGTTCGGATGATCGTGGGAAACTCTGAAACTACCAAAAAGCACTGAATTCATGAGCTATGCTGTCAGAAAATCTAATCTGTAAACAAACACATTTTAAATTTGTTGCTGTTGGTAGCTCAAGTCTGGGGTGACTTCCTCACAAGTACTCAAACACACACACACAACTGTAGGAGCTATTTTCAAACAAAGTTTTAAAAATAGTTCACAACTCGTAACATAACTTAACTCAAATTTCAAGTCTGACAATCTGAGAACGTACGGTAGGCGTGTCGGGAGTAATGTCACATACAGACACATGAGCTAATACATGAAATAACTACTCATTTAATCTTGTTTGCCGTATTTTCATACTTTTCTTGTTTAAAATTATATCTTACGACATAAGTTAATATAAAATTCTGAATATCTGACTTAAAAACGAGTGGGTAAAGATTAATCTCAGTATCTACATTTCTGACTTAAAGACTCAAAAGTTTCAGCCAACCTTCTTGAACACCTCCCAGTCGTAGTTCTCTTGGCCCACGGTCACCGCCTGCAACTCCTCGGGCTGGAAGAACTCCACCACGTCGATGTCACACACCTTGAAGAAGCCTCTCTTGAACGCTTCAAACACTCCCTCCACTGATTTGTTGAAGGCATAGTTGACGAAGGCATCTACGAACTCTTTTCTATTAAGAAAAAACAGAATTACCGCCTTGTGGTTGTATACCCCCGCCTACCAGTCAAGTTGCAGTTTACATCCATGTCTGTCCAAAATGTCATCACTTCATCATTTTATCCTATTAGACATTTGTGTGAAATTGCCATAATTAACATATGAATTTTTGAGTTATGGCCAAAAACGTGATTTGTGAGGTCACAGTGACCTTTGACCACCAAATTCTAATCAGTTCAACCTTGTGTCCAAGTGAACGTTTGTGCCAAATAGGGCACGATTTTGGGAAAATATCTAATTGTGATTATTTGGACTGATTTTGCAATTATGATTTGCGATATCAGAGGGAATGATAATATTTCCATCATTATTCTCAGTTTTCATTGAAAAACATATTTAAATGATTATGGTGTGATTTTTTTTTTGGGGGGGGAGGGTTCTGTACCAAACAAAGCTGTTTTTTTAAGTCTGTAGTATATGATGTGTAGGCCAGGACATTTAACTCGACAGTACGTACAGCGAAATTACAACAAATCTGGGAGGATATCAGAGACAGACTGACATAAATGTAATACGCTTGTGAGGCAGACTCTAAATCTGAGCTGCTGTGAGGACTGTGCCGAAAATGTGTGCAGACATCGTTACATACAGCTATTCTGTGCAAACATACTTGTTGGATGCTGTGACAGGTTTTCCAGTCTCTGTCGGATCGAGCTCAACTTCCTCACCATCCCAGGACACCTGTAATGAATGGTAATAACAGCCTGATTGGAATATTGCAGCAACACGTGTATGAAATAACACTGTCTGTGATGTAGTAAACCCACAGTGAAAGTAGTCTCCAGGCTTTTGACTACATCAGGAGTGTAGTCCTCCAACATGTACCGCCAAGACCTGAAGACACAGTGAATACACAAAAAGATCAGTTTAACACAACTAGGACCAGCAGAAAGTGTTTCAAATCAAAACTACCAAACAGACTATATATATATATATATATATATATATTTCTGCAGTTATGCACAAAGTATCACTGTCAATAAAACAACAATACAACAAAAATAAATCTTACTCTCCCATGACGGGTTCAAACTCCTTCATGTCGTCCATCGAGGGTTTGACTCTGAGCAGCTTCTTGAAGAGAACCAGTGGGAAGGGCATGTGGACAATGTTGTGGTTGTAGAGAGCCAGGCCACACAGAACGCCAAACAGGAAGTAGGTCTTCTCCTCCACTTTTGGCTGTTTGGTTGATGACCAATGATCACAGGATGATGAGGTCAAATGTACAGTTTAACGGGGCATCAAATATCAGATAAAAGCAGAATTGTACATTGACCATTATTTCTTCACTTGTATTTTACATCCATAAATGTTTTGGAAGTATTGTGCAACCACAAATAGGGCAATTCAATCAAGTTGAGGGATTTGTTTAGTGCTTACAAAAAGATTACTATATACATGGTTTTCTCTGTAATGATGTGGTCTTACCCTGGGAGGGAACCAGGCCAGAGTCTGGCTCTCGTTGTACAAGAACATTTCAGACTCGGGGGCCATCAGCTCATCAAACACATGCAGGAAGAAGTCCCTTTTGTTGACAACCATCACCTTCCTGTCGTCTACAAATTGCACCTAGGAAGGATAGAATAATGTCTTTTTAATAAGTGTCTTAATTTTTACTGTAATTGACATTTTGCTCAAGGCGAACGCAATCGATTTTACACATAATGGAAAATATGCTATTAAAGGGATAGTTCGGTGTTTTGAAGTGGGGTTTAATGAGGCACTTATCCATAGTAGGTGTATTACCTACAGTAGACAGCGGTCGGCACGCACCCAGCTTGGAGAAACAGAAAGGAGCGACCGAAACCAGAGCAAAGCAATACAGTGCTGTGGACGAGGACGGCAGAAAAAATTATTTTAGCCATCAAAAAGAAAAGCTCATCTAACAAACTGATATCCGTTTAACTGTACATTATATTTAGAATATTTTCTGACGGAGAACTGAACTGAAAGTTAAACGTATTTATACTTTTTTTGTCATCTGAGCCTGCTGGCTTTGGAGAGGGCAGAGATAAGTTTCACTTTCAGTTCATTACCCCGTCGGAAAGAGTAGTCTGACGGCAAGATAAAGTGGTGAAAATATTCTAAATAAAGTGTACATTTCAACGGATATTGATTTTTTTTTTTAGGTGAGCTTTTCTTTTAGGTGGCTAAAATATGTTTTGCTGCTTTGCTACCGTGCTGGTACTCCTGTCTTTTTCTCCAAGCTGGGGGCGTGCCGACCGTCATCTACTGTAGGTAATACACTGACTATGGATAAGTACCTCATACAACCCCACTTCAAAAACACCCGAACTATCCCTTTAATTTGCAATGTGGGAAGCGTAGGACTAAATCTTCTAATATCTCGGCCTCTTCTGCTACAATTTTGACCATTTTTCGTCTCTTGTGAGTCCCACAACTTTGCAAAAGTGCAAAACTACGCCGATGGAGGACCCCTTTAATGACTCTGACATGAAGTAACATAAACACAAAAGCGAAAATGTTTTGCTTCAGAACACTAAAGCTTTGGTTTATGTCGTTTTTACCAAAAGCTCCCTTTTGAAAGCGCAGTGGTCGGCTGCAGCGAGCTGTCTGAAGGTGTCCTCGACCAGGTGAGTTCGTCTCAGAGTTAGCTGGAAGACCGGGGCCGGGGCAGAGTCCAAGGGATGTCCCAACAACTCCTCAGGACACGCCAAAGCCATTCCATGAATGACACGCTGCGCCTCCTGTAATTATAAAACACTTCTTTATAAAGAAATCTCACAGGAAGAAAGTTTAATAAAATTACACAGTACAAGATATATATATTCTTTAAAAAACAACTGCGGTCATATTATGCAGTATCATTAATGTAGTCCTTCAGTAAAATGTTTACAGATTATCATTTTATAATACATACTGTACCTTAAATATGGCTGCATGGATGTTAAAGACCGCCACCTTAAGGTCCAGACTGAACAGGAATGGGTAGCGGCAGAAAATGACGGGTGTGTTGTCGTCATCCTTTAAGAAAATGATCAATGATTTACCAAGAAATCATTTCAGCAATAAGTAATAAGTATTCAGGACAAAAGGACAGATTGTTCCCCTGAAACATCGTGTATACTGTAATGTAATGTATGTTTTTACCTCCACTTTAGAAAATTGCAGCCAAAGAGCGACGTCCGTGACTGGCAGCACACTACCAGCGATTTCTTCGACGTAAAAGGTGCTCAGTGGGACTTTGTAGGTTTTTCCAGCTTTGTTAGCCTGTAAAAAAATAAATATACATTAGAAAAAAACACTACATAGCAAACATATTTTCATTCGATAATGTATAAAAAAAAAATGCCAAGCCATCATTGGACAATGTGGGTCTGACAGTTTTAAGACATCATCTTTACCTCTAGTAACTTGTGATGGGACTTCATTTAAAAAATTATCAAATAATCAGCAATGACACTAGTTTTAGCCTCGGTGTTAATTCTGATTACACAAAAGAACAAATGTTTTGCAAAACTCCTTTAGAAAATGACTCTGCCAACTTTAGAAAATGGCTGTCAAAACTGGCCAAAAATTACATTTTAATATTCGGTAACACTTAATTTTACAGGTGCGCAAATTTCATGGTAATTAGGTGATAATTAGCAAGTTTCTTTGGAATTACTGCCAAATTACCCCAATATTTACCTCAACATTTATCGAAATTACTTTATTATAAACAATATTTAATAATTACATTCCGCTATTTCCCAATAGCTGGTAATTTATTTAATACATTTCCAGGAAAAGAATACTAAGTTAATTGATATGCTTTACTTCCATGTCTGCTGATAAATAAATAATAATTAGCAAATAACGTATTTGAAATTTCTCATCATTACATTAGCTACCAGGTTACATTTGTGTAGACAATAAGTCACACAATGGTGAGATTTGTGCCTGATCAGAAGTGTCTTCTATTAGTTTTGGTTTTCCACCTCCGATGAAGGGCAGCGCGCAGCTGCTTCTCAAGGATAAGGGCACTATTTTAACAATTATATGCTATTTTAGCATATAATTGTTAAATAATGTTTACAATAATGTAATTTTCGATACATTTTGAGGTAATGATTGGGGTAATTTGGCAGTAATTCCAAAGAAATTTCAAATAAGTTACTTGCTAATTGTCACCAAATTACCATGAAATTTGCTAACCTGTAAAATGAAGTGTTACCAAATATTCATTCTAAAAAAACACATAGGTTCAAACTATTTGAATATCTAGCGTCCATCCTCCGACAGTCGGATGTTGTTGAATTATTCCTCGTTCAGCTTGACCTAACATTATATTTAATTTTCAATTAATGAAAGTGACATTGTGCAACTCACGTCATGCGGTGCATTCAGCGCGTGCGAGGTAGAGTAACGCTGTTTTTTTCACAATCAAACATTAATTTTCATATTCAAATATCTGTTTTTACTATTCAAATATATATTAGAATTTAGAATATTCATTGACAGCCCTAAAAAGTAGGCTATAATAGATCTGACACTAAACCCACTGATGACTGGAATAAAAACACACAGCACTGACTTTGTAGAGCAGCTTGAGGACTTCCAGCAGGTATTTGACTCCTGGGTTGTGAGTTGTCAAGAGGCCATTTTGTAGCATGAAGGCCACGGCCTTTCTGAACACCAAGATGTGCTTCAGTAGTATGGAGGGTGGCAGGGAAGACCACCAGCGTCCTGCAGAGCAAAAAACATTTAAGGACTTAGATGGTACGGTGGCACTGAGAGCTGCAAATTAAGAAAAAATCCTCACCAATTTCACAATATCTGTGCAGCATTTAGACAAAACACCACAAATAGAGAAAACAACCAAATACAGAAATGTGCCGCAAGTAGCAGCAAACAACGAAAAATGTTTCCAGGGTGACACTAAAAAGGGATGCACACGACTGGGATACGCTCGTTGTTGCCATGTTTTTTTGGCTTATGAAATTATTGATCTGATAAAGTTATTAATCTGACAAAATACATACAATTAATTGTGAAACAATTTATGTTAGCTGGCTGTAACGAACGTTAAACGTTATTTGAGAACCCGTAATAGGGGACAAGCAAGTTAAACTACCGGTAGGTTTTGCAGACATGACTAACAAAATGAATCACTTTGCTTAATTTGTTTATCAGTTAACAATTAAGTAACTGCTGCCCCTTCTTTCATTACAGAAAGGGTCGGTAGAATTATTATTCATGCCGTCAAACTGCAACCTATTTTGGCTTGTTTTAAACCATTAACTGAACAATTTGTAATTTATTTTCGTCCTTGAACATTACCTGGTGACAATTCTGAAAATAACTACAGCCAGCTACCATAAAGATTGCAGGTTTCACAATTAATTATAATAATAATTATAATAATTTTATTTGTATAGCACTTTTAAAGTTTAAGCAAAAAGTGCTTTCCAGATTTACAGAATAAAAAATGAAAAAAATCAGAAACCTATGTAAGCCCCCCCCCATACAAAAATGAAGCACATATATCAAGCAGCACTGAGCCCATACATAAACAGAAATAGTTCGTAAGATGTGGATAAGAGAAATAAACTCATATTAAAAAAATGTGAAAATATCAGAAATTTTGTGTATTTCCTCAGATTATTTGAATTGTGGGTCTAATAATAAACAAAAGGCTCACGCTAGGTTAACAGCAGATATCTGCAATAATATGAATCATGCAGATCACTATGTTAAAATATACCAAGAGAACATAACTACATTTTAGCTCATATTCCTGACTTCAATAACTTAAGCCAAAAACCATGGCAACAACAAGTGTCCCAGCCATGTGCATCACTTTTTAGTGTCCCCCTGGACTGTTGTAGTGTGTGCTGCTTGCAGCACGTTTCTGTATTTTCATGTTTTCTTAATTTGCCACCATGTGCACAGTATATATCAAATTAATATCTCACATTTTCTCACGTTATCTACTGATGACTGTATATAGTTCTATATTGTACATTTTAAAATCTGGTTGGAATAGGTTCTGTGAAACAATTTAGCACTTTGAGGGAAATATAAACTTTTGATTGAAGTGAAAAGTTAAATATTTTTCTTCTGCAAGGCCATATTCAATATTTAATTGTCTAATTTTGTGATATTTGTCAATACTGTACATTAAGCTCAAGGATCATTGCATCTCCCCAAACCTGTGGAAAAAAGACAAAAAATAAAGTTTGCTGTGGTTGTATACTTAGTGTTTCCAGAGTCTTCTCCTGCAGATCAGCAATAATGATCGCCAGCGGCAACACCCTGCTCATGACATTAGACTCCTCTTGGAGAAGAGGACACGTCAGCAGAATCAGGAAGATCTCTGGAGATTTCAGGGCAGTTCTTGAAGCGAAGAGCCACTCAATCAGGGGGTTGAGGTTAACCTGCACGGAAAAGAGATCCATGATGGCAATGTTGTTGTTAGGGGGGGGGCTAGTTTTCTCAGTCAGTCAATTTATGAGCAAATGATCTCAGTGATGCATGGAAATAATTAAATGTATGTTCTTTACTGATTGTTTGATCCATGGTACTGCCAGCAGCTGGTCGAAAGCTCGGGTAGCTGCCTCAAGGTCCACAGTTAAGGCGTCTGCTTCTGGTGGAGGCCCACTGATATCAAAAACAAAGCATTAAAACAAAGTACCAGTATGGCACCAGATTATCTTTTAATTCTGAAATTTACTCTCATAATCTTGACATTATAACTTAAACAGTAAACAGTAGTAAAAGGACTCACTCAGCCTTCGTGAAACTTGCAACAAGACTTGAACTTGTCAGAAACATCAAAGATATTTCTCTGTTGAATAAACAAAGAGGGAGCCTTACAAACACAGTAGTTAAAGCTTATGAGACTGATATTTCATATGTGCAGCTGCATAATTACAACCATAAAGCAACTATGAAAAAAAGGACCTCTTTGCGTCTGTGTTGCCGTGTCTCATTGACAGCCATTTAAGCAGTTTTGTCTCATCAAGACGCCCAGTTATCCGTCCTCGGTCCAAGCTCTTTAGAGACAGACATTAGATTTAACTAAATTAAATTTGGGTATCTTTCTGTGAAAATCTGTCAGAACAATGAGTCTTTAAATAGGTGAACACATTACCTGTGTAGGTGAAGTGTAAGTGAAGTTTGTATTCCACCCAGCTGATATTTTCAGGTCTGCATAAACAAATAAAAACACATTTTGTGTTGTCATTTAAATCTGCTAGTCTTACACCACTAAAACTGATGATTAAAAGGGAGTTCCTTTTCAAATCAATATAATTAAATATTGATTTAACTGAATATTTTACTGCCAACATTTCTGAGGAACTGTCCAAGAATAAAGACCATCTTTAACTCAAAGCGTCATCCGAAAGTCTTTGGCAGCCATATTACTGCCTGATATGCATCTCCTATTAAAACAACACACTGTCCACAGATACACACCACTGGGTATGGCTTCTGCACTGTCAGTGGTCCACGGAAGTTGCACCAGAGTGGGAGTCGGACTGTCCTCTGACCGTCCAGTCCCAATTTGACCTTTGGCCCCATTGCCAAAAGCCCACAGCTGGCCGGAGGAGCCCAAAACCAGAGTGTGACGTCTGAGAGACAAGAAACAATTATGAATTTAATGAGAAACTGATGATGTAAACAAATTTCATGAAGTACTTCAAGTTAGATATTCTCAAAGTTATTGTAAGCATGATTTTATGATGCCATAACTAAGTAAGCCTTCCTCTAAGTTACTGTGAGGAACTTTTAACTGGTTATGAAACAGTCTCAATTTTATACTGAAGCTTCTATATGACCTACATAAGTAAACAAGACCAAGATTGGCTATTTCTATATAGTTATTCTTAATGCCTGTAAATTGGTGACACATTTTCAGTGTTTCACATAAGCACCCTCCTAGTTCTTTACCTGCCACATGAAATCTGAGAGGCGGGTCCGTCCAGGCCGTCGAGCAGTCTGGGTCTCACTTCATTAGCAGAGGATTTGTGACCGAGCTGACCGTGGCTTCCCTCTCCAAAAGTGAAAACCTCGCCATCCTAGAAATCACAGCGTCACACAAGATCATGAGAAGCAACGTCTTTGACTGTAATTATCTTTACTATGTGATAATTAATGATTGGGGCGAAGTCAGTGTGTTACCTGTGTTAACACAGCAGTGTGTGCCTCTCCACAGCTTATGAAGGAGACACCCAGAGGTCTGAGGGCAGGTACCATACAGATGTTGAACCTGCCTATTAGTGATGATAAGAAATGGAAAAAAGATGCTTACATATAACGGGTTCTGATAAATTAGATGGAATAATACAGTATATAATAAGGTGGTAGGTGTGAAGTTAGTAGCACCAGTTAGTACCTCTGAAGCCTTTTTTCTGAAAAATAACACTTAACACTTTACACTCTTCTGATGCATTTCCAGAATCCTCAAAAACTTGTCTAGATGAAAAAAATATTTAGTTTGTAGCACAATGAAAAATATTTTAACTCGTTTCCCAAGCTGCAACTCTTGTTACCTAATACAAACAAAGATCGTCGCCAAAAATAACAAGTCCTTGCTCATTTTGTACAACGTGAACCCAAATCAAAAAGTTGTATTATCACTTTCATTTGTCTCTATTGATGCTACTTGACATATACTGTATATCTTTTTTGTGCATCATATATGGCTACATAGATAGAAAATTTAGTCACAACTTGGGAAATGGGTTCATTCCTTTCTTTTTTTTTTAAACATAGCGGTCAAGCAGGTGTGAGCGCAGCAACAACCGAAGGAACCCAAATGCAGGCAACGCAGGCCGACAGGAGGAGTTCAGGGATTAATTGAAAAAGGGGAACAAACACAAGCTTACTGGCATGTCCAAACGGAAGTAGTATAAAGTCCACAGAATAAATACAGGTATGGAGCAGGGAAAAGTGCACGCAGGTAGATAACAGATTCCAGTTAGGTACAGGAATCAGGGTAAAAAGGTAACAGAGGATTAACCACAAAGGTGCAGAACAACAATTACAATCTGACAAGGAGTGAGTGGAAAAGAGCTGGTTAAATATCTGCAGGGCTGATGAGTAAAGTGGGAACAGGTGAGCAGGTGGGCGGAGAAGGTCAGGTGACTAAGGGAAAGGAGTTATGGCAGGACAGGAGGGAGTGGCTGGTTGTGGGAGTGAGGAGACTGGGACAGGAGAAGAAGTCAGAGGGCATCTCTGGTGGACAGGAGGAGAATGGCGATGAATGGGTTTGAGGAAGTGGGAATGTGGTTAGAGGGAAGGACAGAGAGGCAGAATGTGACAATAGCTGTTACTGAAATATAACTAATGCAGGAGAGCCACAAAATGGGACTGGAGTGAGTTCAGTTTTTCATAATGATAGCTCATATTTAGCCCAAAACACAAAAAAATTGCTAATGTTAAAAAGATAAAACTGCAGCATTAATGCTCATTGCCTGAAGGTGGTGCAAGTGTTAAAGTTGCAGCAGTTGTTACTCTTTTGGCCTGTAGGTGGTGCAGATTGACATGTGTAGAATTGGTCTAACAATGACCATAGTTTGTGTATATTAAGTGGACGTAGTCACAGTGATGTCACCCATTGGTTTGTGGACTGCCATTTTGATGCCTTGAGTTTGGCATTTTGGCTATTGCTATCTTGGTTTTTAGCCGATGCCATCTTGTTTATTTGGAACCAGAAGTGACACGAGAGGGTGGAGCTAAGTACAACCGAACACTGAATAAGACATTTTTAGGCGACCAAAATGTTACAATTAACTTTCATGAACTGAAAACACACTGTGAAAGGGTTAAAGTTGTAAGACGAAAACATGGACAACTCCCAGACTGGACAACGCCGTGGTAGCGACCTGTCAATCACAAGGTAGCCACGTCCTAAAGCATACCCTGCTTTATGGTCTATTTGACTCTAAATGGGACCATAATTTTACTAAATGAACATCATGCTGTATTGAAGAAGACTTGAAACTTGCGATTGAGACCATAAACTCATGTTTACAATGTTAACTGAGGTAATAAATCAAGAGAGAAGTAGGGTCATTTTCTCATAGATTTCTATACAATCAGACTTCTTTTTGCAACCAGAGGAGTCGCCCCCTGCTGGCTATTAGTAAGAATGCAAGTTTAAGGCACTTCAGCATTGGCTTCACTTCTCAGAACCAAAGGTTGCTCACTAACAACGACCAATGAGCTCCACTTTTATGGACAATGTGCTGCTTGGTAAGTGTCAGAAAGTGAGTTTGAGACTGAGTTAAAGTAAAGTATTTGTACCCTTCTCATCCACCCTGTTGAGCCCCAGCTGGCCAGATTTATTGGCTCCACAGCAGTACACCAGGCCTGTGAGTGTGAGGAACAGAGAGTGGGTCGCTCCGGCTGAAATCTGGGTCACCACTACGCCGTTCAGAGCGCACACCAGGTCGGGTACATACTGCAGCGACACCTCCTTCCCCTGGCCCAGCTGACCATGACTGTTCAAACCCCACGAGAAGACATCGCCGCCTGTAAAGCAGAAGATAATGGAGAAGAAATAACTATTTAAACAAACTAAAATTGTATTTGGCACAGTGATATAGTGATTACTACATTACACGTGACTAAACATTACATTGCACTGTTCTGTATAAACATACAAAGATGTCATCAGTGTGTTTGTCTACCTTTAGTCAGTGCCAGCGAGTGGGTGTTCCCACAAGCAACTTGAATAACTGGTATTTGCAGTGGTATCGGCACCTGACTGCATGTTGAAGAGACAATAATACGTTAAAAAAATGAAAACAAAAGCTGTGCTGACTTTCAGTGATGAGTATGCATGTTGATATATTCCATAGACTGAGATCTTGCCTTAGTCTGCTGGACAGAAGGTTTGGTAAAATGCCTCGCTGTCCGTCCTCTCCTGCCCCCCAGGAGAACACCTGTCCAGATGCACAAACAGCCAGGCAGTGGTCCTGACCACAAGCTATTGTAACCACATCACCCAGACCCTCCACACGACCTTATACAGGACAACAGACAGAGAATCACAAACAGAAACTGGGATGTAAAGTGTGACAAACAATACATATCTAAACATAATAAACACAATCCAATACTATATTAATCAGCCTAAACTGTTAAAAATAAGATGTGAAGAAAAAAGTGACAGTGCTAATTAACAATGTGAAGTAGATAAATACTTTTACTCAAATACTGTACAATTTTGAGGTACTTTTTTATTTACTTAAGTATTTTAATTTTGTGCTACTTTATACTTCCATTCCATTGAATTTATAGTTTGTAGTTACTTTTCACATGAACATTTCACACCAAAACATAAGATAATCTTAATATGATGCACTGTTATAGATAGATAGATAGATAGATGATAGATGTACTTTATTGATCCCAAATTGGGAAATCCTTGTGTTACAGCAGCAGGTTATCCAGACAATGCACAGGAACAGTAGATATACAATAAATATACATATCACCACTAGAGGCAATATCTATAGTATACACAATATAAAGAATATATATAGAATACACTATAAATATACAAGACTACTACAACTAGCTCAGAAAATATAAAAATATGAACAAAGAATAACAATAACGTACTACATACAATAGCAAAGTGTGCAAGTTTCCTTTAAAATAAAAGTAAATGAGGTAGTAAAGTAGTACATAGTAGTTTATACATTAAACTGTCTAGTAATCAAAGTTAGTTCCACCTTAACCTGCTAAAACAAAAATGTTGCTTAGCCTACATGTGAATGCATCAATAATAAAAATATAATATATTATATAATATATAATAGTATGTAATATGTATTTATTATATAATAATAATAAAATAACAAGTAATTTTTACTTTGGATAATTTAATCATCATTATCAATAATCATCATACTGTCTGTCATCTTGCAGGAGTGTATTGTATTGTGATATTTTTACTTTCACTTTAGTATCTAAATACTTCTACCACCACTATTATAATTACATATCCAAACTTTGAATGCATCACTGTCTCCTGAATGTCAAACTTTTCCAACCTGCACTTGAACTCAACGCATAATAATAAACGCTGAGTTAACTTTCGTTGCCTTCACTGACCAGAAGGAAACGAAAGTGAAACTTAGCCCAACTAATTGGCCTGCGTAATATATGCTGTGCACTGACTGTCTGACTGATTTACAGCTTAAGATGGATCCGATAAACTCATTAGTCTATGAGTAAACACTAGATAAAGTCCCTCTTTAAATTAAATTGTCTTCACAGACATTAGTGAAGAAGAACCAAAGAAAATCAGATAATAAAACACTTATAAAGTTACATAAAAAACATGTTTTTAATTTTAGACTAATTTAGAATTTAGAATCTTAGACTATTACTTACAAAGCTATTATAATAATAAATCCAACTTATATAGCGCTTGTAAAGAACTCAAAGACGCTTATAGCACTATATTGTCTTGTTATGTCGAATATTTTTCGACTGCCTACCTGGTGTCTTCCCATCTTTGCGTTTCTTTTGTCCAAGTTGTCCCAGTGAGTTGTGTCCACATGATAGGACTCCTCCATCCTTGGTGAGGAATAAAGTGTGCTGGTCTCCGCAGCAGATGTTGGTTATAACCCCGGGGACAGTCCAGGAAGCCGGGCTGAGGGCTTTCTCTGGACAGAACTGTCCACTGGAGCTGTCTCCCCAACAGTACAGCTGCACCATGTCTCCACCTGGACGCAGCAGCTGATGTGTTTACTGAGTCTGGAGGAGCGTCAATTTATCCCAGATGATGCTGCCTTCAAGTGCTGTGGGAGATATGAGAACCATAATCAGAAATATGCATTTCAGCTACTCATTCTGCGGATGTTACACAACAAAATGATATATATGGTTTTAAAAAAAACACTAAAAAAGCATTACTTTTTTTATACTTTATTGTTTCCCTTTTTTCAAGGCTGTTTGCATATATGCAATCCACTGTTTGTAATTACAACAGTCTATAAACTAACTTTTAAGTAGATGAGCTTACAGACAAACCCATCAAGTACACTAGTGAAAACAACCTCAACATTCAAAACCAAAACAAAACCAGGGAAAGAAATAACAATAATAATAAAATAAGTATAAGTATTCTTGGGTGTGTAAGGGTATTAAAGGTCCCATATCGTGCTCATTTTCAGGTTCATACTTGTATTTAGTGTTTCTACTAGAACATGTTTACATGCTGTAATGTTCAAAAAACACATTATTTTCCTCGTACTGTCTGCCTGAATATACCTGTATTTACCCTCTGTCTGAAACGCTCCGATTTAGTGCATTTCAATGGAATTGCGTTGCTAGGCAACAGCTTGGGTAAATAAATAAACTAGGACACATTTAGAATGTTTACGTTTAAAACTTTGAAATAAATATTGTAGATTTGTGACATCACCAATGGACAGAAATCCTAACCGGATGTTTCAAACGCACAATTTCTGAAAACGGGCTGTGTGTATTTCTCCGTATATTGAGCGTTTTGATAGTTTAACAGTATTTATATAGCACTTAAACCTGCATTATAATATAAAAGACATGAAAACTCACTTTTTACAATATGGGACCTTTAAGGGCATTCCATGTTAAATAATGATATTTATCTGTTAGATCATGATAGATTCAGTCGGAGCTATTTTCTTTGTGTTTTCGTTATTCAAACTGTGTCAGTTGTTGTTGTTTTATTTACAGTTGACGTGCATTACGATGTGTTATGTTAGTGTATGACGAGTAGTGTGAATGTGTATTTTTGTATTGTCACCATGTAAACTATGTGGACCCCAGGAAGAATAGCTGCTGCTATGCAAAAGCTAATGGGGATCTAAATAAACAAACAAACAAATGTAGCATATTGAAGTGTACTTAAAATGTATGACACGAGAAATAGGCTTTTAACTAGTTATAATTTGTTATTTACTTTATTTACCAAAAGCAAGCAATGCACAACCAAGATAGAAGTACAGTAATGTCCGAGCTTACCAAGAAGGTAGTAAAGGCAGCACGACAGCAACAGAAGTTGCTAGAAGAGATCTGCTATCTTTCAGAAGTCACTTTCGATATCTCTTAATGTAAAAAAAAACATTTACAGACACTATTTTCTTACATTTCTGGCAATATGACAGTTATTCTTACAAATCCAAAATTGTATTAAGGCATGTCGAAGTTGCATTGATTTTAATACAGAAACAGAGATATAATAAAGCATTTATGCTATATTATTTTATGATTACGAATAAATGTATCAAAAATGTGTTGACAATACATGCAGTAGCTGTTGGCTCAAACTGATCAGTTATTGGTTTTGTTTTCACAGAAATGAAACTCAAATGCTTGGTTGATTTCTCTGCAGTGAGGTGTATCCTTCTCCTCCTCATCCTTATCCTCATCATCATCATGGTTTCAGACTAGCTGAAACTGAAACAAATTGTGCTGCAGTTTCCCCAGAAGTGTTGGCAGAACACATTGACACATGCAGTATTTTTATTTATACACCACACACATATGCATACAATCACTTTGTGTGCTATCACATTTATCTTCTATATAGATGTATTTTAAAAACACTTCAAGTACTTCTTCACAAGCGTGTTGGAGAACTACTGTGGTCTTCAGGTAACGTAAAAATGTGAAAGGCTCTCTCTAGAGTCAGTGTTTGGTTTGTCCGTTGTGGGCTACTATAGAAACATGGCGGAGCAACACGGCGGACTCCGTGAAGAGGACTTGCTCCCTATGTAGATATTACGGACTCATTCTGAGCCAATAAAAACACTTAGCTTTAGGTGATTATACACTAATGAAAACAGTTATGAATATTATATTCCATTTCTGCTAATAGATCCCCCTAAATGCTACACACTGTTCCTTTAAGGCCATGTAATATTGGGGGTTGGTAGTGGTAACCAGCTGAATGCTCTGTCAAAGGAGCATTGCTTCAACCGACCATTCAAATTCTCTCTGCACCTGACCGACTCCTCTCCGTTGATCGTGACATCTAAGATTGAATACACACCTACAGACCCGTCCTCAAATCCCACAAACACACACTGCTGCTCACTCACAACCAGAGTGGACGGATTCTGAGCCAGACACACACTGCCTATTCTTTCCCCGTCTGTGAGTCGTACAACGGTGAGGACGGGCCTCGTGTGCAGGTGACAGTTTTTCTCCAGGGTGGTGGTTGTGGTGGTGGGGCGGGATATGTAGGCAGCGTAGCGTCCAATTTTATCCAAACAAGCGTTAACGACAGGACCCTCAGCCTTGAATGAGCACAGTCTGACCTGAGATAAGTCCAAGAGGTTGACAGCTTCATTATCAGTGGACAGCAGGGCGTAGCTCCCATCAGAGGACATCTGGAAGTCTTGTGGCTGACAGTGAAACCTATAGGGCAGCTGGAAGTGTCTGCACAGCGTCTCCTCTGCTACCTTCCAGGTGTACACCGCCCCCGAGGCGCCCATCACCACCACGAAGTCCGGGTGCTCTGAAAGTGTGTGGAAAGCGACAACGTGCTCCGAGCTTTCCACGCAGGAGAAACGCTTGCTGATCGAGCCCGACCACAGACTGGCGGCTAACAGATCTCCACGGCGAAGGCCAATAAGGAAGGTGCTCTCAGGCGTCACCTGGGCGTCAGATAGGTGTGGGTGTATGTTGCATACAATGCTCCCATGTGCCAGCCTCCAAACGCGAGACAACCCTCGCTCAGAAATACCGACCCCGAAGTTACTGTTGGGGGTGATGAGGATGTCTGTCGCTCTGCTGCCACTCACACGCAGGACGTTCTGACCTGTTTCTGTCTGCCAGACATATATTTCACCAGCTGAGAGTGTCACAAGGTGGATGTTATCCGGGGAAAGACTCAGTTTTTCCACGGGACCGTCATGTAGGAAGTTAGCGTGCGGAAGTCCCGTTTCTAATCTCCATCTCCACACCGTCTCCGACCCATCAGAGGTGTAGAAGCCTGTTCGCTCAACCACCACTTCTTTCACTCCACGCCCCATTTTCGGAGCTGTACCTGCGGCGTCTATCATCCCAGAGTCCCACACTGTCAGGCCGCCGTCGTGAGCGACGCAAACGACATCTGAGGCCGTTTTGAGGAGCGTATGAGGAGGCTGCGTGTTTGTTTCTAAGGAGAGAACACACTCCCCTGTGCTGACCCTCCACACCAAGACAAAGGGACAGGCATCTAACAAAGCCAGGAAAAGGTGTCCACCCTGGGAGAGCACGGCTTGAGTGAAGGCCCTCTCCTGTGGAGCCAAGAACTGGTCCCACAGCTCCCAGTCACATGTATCCCACAGTGCAACCTGGTGAGATTGACACACCAATAAAGTGCCGATTTCATCTGAGTAATCTATATTGAGGATGTTGATAGATTTACCCCCAGTAAAGCTTTCTGTGACAAGTCTGGGTGGGTTTCTTTTGGCCGCCACATCCCATAGGGTTACACTGCCTGTCCTGTCAACACATGCCATTTCCCACTTATCTTCACACAGAATCACTGATGTAACCGCATTGTGATTTGAGTTTGAACAGTTGCCGAGGAGGCTGCCGGTGTTTGTGTCAAATATGGACACTGTGCCTTCCTCCTGCCCACAGTACATGTAACAGCCATTAGAGGAGCATACCAAACAGGTCACGTCGCTCTGACACTGGAAATGAGTCAAGGTCTCACTGGAGACTTCAAACATACTCACAAAACTCTTCTCTTTCCACCACATGAATACATTTTTCTGACGTGCAACAAACCCCTCAACTTTGTCTGTTTTTAAAGGGTCTTTATTAACCTGCAGAAACATCTCCGGGCCCGTCACATCCCACAAGAAAAGCTTGTTGCATCGTGTGGAAAGCAGCATGAATTGACCGCTGCTCTTCACTCCTGCAAACCTCAGCTCCTCTTGCTCACAGCTCAGCGATAGTTTGACTACTTCACACCCGGAGCCTTTCCAAATCCAAGCCGTGCCATCATCCATGATCTCTGCTACGATCCCGCACTCTGTCCCGGCTGCTTCTCTAACAGAGACGTCCTTGGTTTTGGCGCCACATTTTAACTGCTGTGTGGGGGGAACAGAGGAGGTAGCTGGGCAAAGCGCTACTCCTAATCCGCTTCCTCTCTTCCTCCTCTCCTGTGTGATCTCTCTGGCGTAACCTTGGAGCGCAGGAAAGACCTCCAGATAAGGCAGGAGGCTCGTCTCCATCACTGAGGGCAGCTGCAGGGGTGAGCTCCGCAGTAAGCAAACACAAGACTTTAATATGCTTGCTAGGAGTGCTCTTTCCCTTGACAAACAGAAGTAAGATGACCCCTCCTCGCTCTCCAACATGGCTACCAGATCTTCCAGGAGTCCTGCTCGAACCATAGCCTGGTGAAAACTTAAAGACATTAACAGTCCATGCTCCAACTCCCCCCATTGGTCGCTTTCTTGCAAGTGATACGGCAATTCTAAGATCTTCCTGAGGTTCACTCGGCCGACCTCTTTGAAAGAAGAGGTGAAGACAAACGGCTGGTTGGGTGGCTGCCTGTCAATGTATATTTCCATTTGGGCGGCGTCCTTGTTTGGTCCAGATTTCTGCTTTACAAGAAGTGGTTTTGCAACTTCACAAGATAGTCGGCCACTAAAATAGTCCGCCATCGCTAAGTGAATCTCCCTCCTCGCCTCACGAGTGCCTAAACACCTCTTAGTCACCACCAGCTTGAAATGCCTGCTCACCCAGAACAAAACACGTGACCCTGCAACTGTCCTCCTAATGAGAAACCTCCTCAGATCCAACAGAAGTCTCTCCACGTCGACTTGTGGGACCCTCACATTGGAGGAAGGGCTCTCATCCCGCTGAGCATACTCAGTCAGCACCGTGTGATCGCTGGACAGCAGATCGGCGAGCTCGGCCTCAGTGAGCCCGGTCCTGGAGAGGGTGAGGTAGGAGACGCCACGGGCCATGAGGGAGGAGCCGTGTTTCTGCTCGAGGTGATCCAGCAGCGCAGAAATAGATGAGTGGACGCCGTCAGGGAGAGACGACTCGGTCACATCTGAATCTGATGACGAGAGAAGAAAAAGGAACAGAAGGACAGAAATTTAATATAATCAGACTGTGTTGAAATGTATCAGCATTTGTGTCAAGTGTGTAACTTAATATGGTGATATAGATATTAAAATGTCTTAATTCTTGAAATCCTTTTGAATGTATTTGAAAATGTGGTATGTAAAAGTAGTTAATGCAAATGTCACCTCATTTTTTCTGCAATAAAATGTTATTAACAATGTACATTAAAAACATAAAGGAAACAAGGGATCTTCTGCACGAGCACAAAATATTCATGGCAGAAAATAGTCCCAAACAACTGCACTATTTACTCCTGTTTGACTAACATTTGCTAAAAAACATTGATTGATCGAGAGAATAATCGGCAGACTAATCGATAATGAAGGCAATTGTTGGTTGCAACCCTACATATTTGTTTATTATTATTTATTTATTTATTTATCAAATGTATTATTATTATTTTAATGTATCAATTATTATTTTTATTTTATTTATTTATGTATTTATTTATTTCTAATTACCTACTATTACTATTACTATTATTATTAGTCTAATTACTTTTTCTGTATGTGTACATTTGATTTCTTTCTGTGATTTGTGTGACCCTGGACGAGAGGATGTGGGAGAGGGAGGATGAGGGAGGAGGTGATGAATTGAGAAAGAGAAAAAAAAGAGTTGAGAGCTATCATATGTATTAGATATGCTTTGAGTTGGTGGTGGTTGCTGTGTGTCTTATTGTTGTGTTACTTATTGAATATTATTGTGAGTATGAATGTTACAGGCGTGTATTGATGTATATATGTATTTTATTATTGAAGTATTGTTAAATATATGAATGAGGACCCCAGGAAGAGTAGCTACTACTGCGATACAGTAGCTAATGGGGATCTAAATAAAGTAAACTAAACTGGGCTTGTTAGGACTGAGCACCACATCCAGGTTTGTTTACTCTATTGGTCGTACCAGAGTGCCAGAGCGAGGTGTGCAGGTGCAGGAGTCGAGCGTAGAGAGTCAGACAGGAAGTCAGCGCCTGGTTCACCAGCGCCTGTTGTCCTGACGTCACCCTCCTCCCTGAACTGCTCAGCAGTGACGCCAACATCTTCGCACACTGTTTCCTGTCCACCGATCCCAGCTGAACACACACATATCCTGACTCCCTCTCGCTGCCCTCTGACACACTCTGAGGTGGACTTCTTTGTGGGTTGATGGCTTGCAGGACTTGCGTTCGGTTGGAGGAGACTGTGAGGATGAGTTTGACGCTGGGAGTAAGGGGCGACGGAAGGCTCTCTATGATGTGACCTCCACAGTTGTTTTCCATGTGATCCAGGCCATCGAGGATTAGAACTAGAGGCTGTTTGATAGAGGGTTTGGAGGAGAGGAGGGATGAGAGACGCTCTTTAATCTCAGACAGACGAATGTTGGATGTCGGGCTACAGCTGAGGTCAGTGATGCAGCTCAGATCGTCCAGGTCGCTGGGATTCTGCTCAGAGGAAGAATCGCTGTGATATCTACCGACAATTTGATAAAACAGGCTCGACAACAGGTGCCACGGGGAAGGGTTGATTGACAGGTTGCAAAAATAAGTGATCACCACAGGATCACAGTCTGGTAGCCAAGACTTTATCTGAGGAGAGAGACAAAACACTTCTTTACATGTTATCAAGACCATGTAGTTACAGATTCCTGTATCACTGTGTTTTATTTATCCTGCTTGGAACCTAAGATTTAGTCACATGGGTAATTTCTCATGATAAAGCTAATAAGTACCAGAAACACTTCTCGTTAACTCTATATTAATGTAAATATTATTAAGTAGAGCTGCAACTATCGATTATCGTCATTATCAATGACTGTAATCTGAAGATTCATTACCTGATGAATTTATTAGTTGTTTGGTCTATAAAATGTCAATAATGAAAACTGTCCATCACCATTTTCCAGGACTCAATTGGATGTATTGAAGTTATTTTTTTCTCCATCCAACAGTCCAAAACCCAACTACAGGACTCAGAAAACCTTATTTGAGAAGCTAGAACCACTGAATTATGGTCATTTTTGCTTTAAAAAAATTACTTTAACAATTAAATGATTATCCAAACAGTTGCAAATTAATTTTCTGTCACAAACTAATTGATTTTTAAATGCTTCAAGCTAAAAAATATCCATTTAATTCACAAATAAGAGGCATAAAATTTACATTTTCCTCTTTTTTAAGTGGACTGTTGCTATTTTTTTTATTAAAAAAAGAAAAAAGGAAGAAGAAAATGTGTGAGTTCATCCTACTTAATTGCCAATACTTATTTCTAGCTCTACTTTCTGTTTGTAGCATGTATTTTATTGTTTGGATGTAACATTCTTTCACATTTCACATTCAGTCCACTCACCTGTTGAGCACAGTGTGCCAGCAGAACAGTCTTCCCTGTGCACGGTCCTCCTGTCACCACTAGTGGACGCTGTTGTTTGCTCTGCTCCACATAGGCCCTGACCTGCAGCAAAGGAAAAGGAAACTCTAGTGATGCAGTGTTGCACCTGAAATGTTTGGCTCTATCGGAATGTCACAACACAGGGAAAATAGATCAGAAAATATCCACAAAGTGACTTTGAATTGGTAAAAAAAAGACACCATAAGTATTTAAAAATTAAACATATAAATGCTGTTCACCATCCCTTCATCCTGACCTTTTCCTCCTCCGGCCGAATGACGTCATAAAATCTTGCCAGGGCGTCACACAGCTCCTCCTGCTCTGCCTGCTCTCTGGCCAAAGCATCACCGAGCTGGGAGCCTTCTTTGCTTTCTAAGACACTCCAGCTGTCAATCAACCCCACAAGGTCAGAGTACACCTGCTGGCACAGAGACTCTGCATAGCCCCGCCTCCTGGCTGTCGTGTAACCATGGCGCCGGTCACACTCTGTGGTGGTTGTGTAGACCAGAAGCTGGGAGGAAGTGATGAGGCCAGGGAGGAAGTTGTCACAAAGGTCTGAGAATAATTTTCCATCAGTGGGTGCTGTCCTTAGGTCAAAGGTAGCGGCCTAAAAATACAGAATATCAAATCAAATCAAACTTTATATGTAAAGCACCTTTTATACAGGTTAGTGCCACTGATGGTGTGGACCGTGAAAACAGAAAAGACAAAACAATTAATCAATTTAACAATTTGATGTGAGACCAATGCACGCAAGACAATAAAATGATAAAAATGTAATAAAATAGAATTAAAAGCTATAATGATAGTAATAGTAGTAAAACGTGTGAAGTAAAAACTAGATTAATAAAATAACAATAAAATTATACAATTTAAATACCAAAAAATGAAGTGATTAATAAAATAACAATATTTTTTACAACATAAATACAATAAAATAGGTGATTAAAATAACAAAATAATAAACATTCTTAATTAAAGAAAAAAGAGAAGTCTTTTTTTTACCACTTTCTGTGGCACTTTTGTTACAAAATGCTTGTCTATTTCATATTCAGCTTGCTTCTGTAAACACAAATCACATTTCTGTGTCAGGAAATAAAAAAAAATTGATGTCTTGGATGTTTATAGCAGTTTACAGTGGTGATTTATTATCTTAAAAAAAACGCTTCACATAGGGCTGACCCGAATTCTTCGAAGCTTCGACCGTTGCCGTGGTAATCGACCTCCAAATCAGTATTCGAATGCTTTGTTTTTTGCTTTTTTTTATATATAAGTATGTAATAACAATGTATGAATCCCCAAATAGCCCATGAAATAAGGAATAACCCCAAACATTATTCATTATTCATATTCAACATTAGTTATTCTCAGACGGATATCTGCTGTTTGTTATAGGTAGAGGTGAGTGTTTGTACAGTAGTGCGGCAGCAGCACTTTCCCGGAGCTTCGAATACCTTCGAATATTTCTCACCGAAGCTTCGAAACCCAAAACATGGCATTCGGGACAGCCCTAATTTCACATAAACTGCTTGTAATTTTGATTTCTGAAAGGCAAAAGTGCCCACATGTTCAGGTATTAGAAAATGTTTTCCTTCCAAAACGAAGAAAACAAGAAAAGAAAGAATATGAACATGAAAAATTTACTTTGTCAATGATCCTCCCTATAATCTGTGTGAGTGAAAGTGATGGGTGACTCTTACCTCTGACTGTGTCTGAAGTTGTGTCTCTCCTTTTGCGTTGACGACCCTGTGGATGTAAACCAGACAGCGTCTGATGATGTCACTGTCAGGACGGTTGTCCAGAGCAAATCGCAGATCTGCGTCGAGCGCTGCAGAGAAGCACATATTAAATTACACTTCAACGTCACACATACACACACACAAACACACACAGACATGTATATCTCACCTGATCTGTAGTAGCTCTGGGCTCTCTCTGGGCTCATAACACCATTGTGGACACACAGACTCACAGCAGTCTGAAACATCTTCCTCAGCTCTTCTTCTTTAGCCTTCATCTCCTCTTCCTCCTCAACCTCTGCCTGCTAAATAAAAAAAAAAACAGTTAGCACCACAGTCTAAAAGTTGTGATAATAAAAATTAATATTATCTATCCAGGCAAATTATATCTAATATATGATCACATGCACTATAGAAATGCAATGTTATTTGATATAGTAGATGGAGTGGAGTATTAACCTATATTTCTAAAATAAATATGGTTTTATATGGAAGCAATACCAAGAGAGAGTTTTATTTGTGTGGTCAATTTTATTTCGTAGCCTATTTAAAGACCTCTTTCGGGGCACTAATTATAATTTGTACTCACATTAAATTAGCAGCTGTAATTGGACAAACCTACTCCTGTTTGCTCAACAAGAGAATCTTAATTATGATTTAATCAGAATGAAGACAGTGGATGAATCATGTATTTCTGAGGTTTAGTGTGATCACCTGAGGGCAGCAGGTGTGTCTGTGTGGAGGTGTCAGGCAGTAGGAGGGAGGGACGGTGTTCTCGTCCCTCTGGTACGCTCTCTCCAGCTCCTCGGTGCTGACGCCCGCCTGCTGGCTCTCCTGCAGCAGCAGCTGGTACTCTGACACCTCCACCTGGGCGGGCAGACCGGCTGTGCCATACTGATGTCCCACCAGGGCCTGCAGCACCGCCATGTGGAGATAGAAGGAACAGTAGCATGGGATGCATTTGTTCAGTGCTGATTAGTTCACACTTGTATTGGTATTTATGGAGTTATAAAGCTCAACAGGGACTGTGCTGGTCACTCTGTATTACTGTGATTTCATTTAAAGCTTCAGTAGGCAGAATGTTTTTGGCATCAATGGGTAAAAAATTCCATAATAACCTTTCAGCATATTGTAATTCAAGTGTTCAGAGAGAAAACTAGACTTCTGCACCTCCTCATGGCTCTGTTTTCAGGCTTTTAAAAAAAAATCGTTCCTATTGGCTGTTCATTCAACAGAGGCAGCTGTAAATCACTCGTGAACTCCAATCAAATGGTCAAACTAGGCAGCTCTGATCAAATATGAATCAATATTCTGTTACTGTAATGCCTATTTCTCACCTCAAATGTTTTCAGAAACATCTTGTAGTGTACTGTTTAGCTGTAAAATGAGAAAGTTTCCTCCAGCTAGTGGGCGGTGCTTGGTATTTCCTCAACTGATCTCAACATGGCTGCCGGCTCACAAACTTTCTCAGAGACGGCAGGCTCCAGTTTGGCTCTGATTGGTTGTTTTCCTCCGGTCTGTGAAATCTTGCAGATGCCATAAGGAGCACCGGAGGACACTGAGGCACATGATTTTTTTTTTCAGATTACCTGTCTCATGCACTACTGTCAGGATATATAGTAAACGTTTTATAAAAATAACTTTTTTTAATCAGATTTGCTCCAATTCTACCCACTGCAACTTTAATATATTTTTATTTTTTGAACACTATGATGCTCCTTCAGAACCTGAGGCATGCTGTACTACTATAAGCTCATAATTTAATTAATCCGGGTGATTTATTTACCAGTAAAAAAAGTCCTGAGGAGCTTCTTCTGCATTCTTTAATCAGCTGCTGTCTGGTGTATTCATCTGGCCAACGACTGGGATCACTGGACTCAAATGGGTCTATCACCTACACACACACACACACACACACACTGTGGTCAACAATCTAGAGGAGAGATGAATGATAATCAGTTTATGAAAAGCACACAGTGAGGTGCAGTAACAATCAGCCAGGTGGCTCAGTAACATATGATATTCTTCCAACTCTCTAATAACACATGCTGCTGAAAAGAGATGGCACACTGTGCTGGTTGAAATGCCCCGAGGTGATTTCATACACAGTGACGCACTACGCACAGAGTCACCTTACAGCTGCTCATCCTTTTTTTTGTTGTTGTCAAATTTAATTAGGCAAAGTTGAGTAGAATTGACTGCACTTTTAAAGGGATGGCCTCAGGGGGATAATGTGAAAGAATAAAGGGAAAACACACACACACACACACACACACACAACTGGAAGCTACCAAATAATATTGCTTTTGTATTCCACTTTAGGCAGTGAGCAATGTTACACAGAGGAGCCCTGGTGATGCTTGAATCTGTCTATAATAGTGCAGAAACAGTCAATTATTCCTCTCTTCGACTGACAGAAAATTAATTTTCTGGCTCCAGCTTTTCAGAATAAAAGCCCACAGGAACCCACAGTTTGCTGTTTAGCGGATTTTTATGGTCACCAATTTTATCTTTTATCTTTTATAAAGTGTTTTTTATGATTTTATTTTCCATCTTAATGCTTTAATATGTTTTTATGTGAAGCACTCAGTGCATGTACTGTCTTTATTGTTAAGCACTTTGAGCAGCATTTCTTGTATGAAAGGTACTTTACAAATGAAGTTGTATTATTATTATTATTATTATTATTATAGTTTGATTCCATATTTTAATGTTTTTACTGTTGGTCAGACAAAACAGTAACTTAAACTGAGGACTTTCCAGTTTCCATTATATTAAACAGTTTATGAGCAAAGCAACATTTGTAATGCCCTGTAACTGTTGCAACATTTTAATAAAAATATATCATAAAAGAAGAAAAGAAAATATATCAGACACCACTTCCAGGTGTGTGATTTATTTTTTAATTTTGGGTTTACCACAATAGGATGGATCTTATAATCCTAAATAATTTTTAGATATGTTAATGTTAAAACTTAGACAGAATGTACTATAAGTATAAACAAGTAATATGCTAATTTAATTGAGAAATGTCATGCTTAATAATGAGATATTTAGGATTCACTATCTGCTGAAGAATAAAACTGTGTCTATTTTCCCACGTGGGAAAAAAGAATAATAATAAAGGCACCACCGGGGGGACACATTACTGGAAACACAAACAACTTTATGTTTCTAACTTTTGCCACAGATTTGAAATAAACTAAGTTATGCATATTGTTCCCCCCATTGAACCACAGCTGAATGCTCCTCCTAGCTCTAAAAGCCATTAACAGTGCGAGTGGTTATGACATTAAATTAAGTGTTAAAGTGGCGATAAAAGGAAGGAAAGGATGTACAACTTTAAGTAGAACCTTATAAGAAAAAAGAAAAAACACCTTCCCATCTGCAGTACACAACACAAACAATTATCACTGATGTGTTTTCTATGTAGATTTAGAAAAGATAAGTGTGTACTCACCCTGACGTCCAGTCCCAGTGTGTGTCTACAGTGCTCTCTAAGTTTGGGGAACACACTCTCTCTCAGAGCTCTGCGCTCCACCACGCTATCTATACAGAGCATAAACACAAACTCTTCACAAACATAACAAAAAGAAACATGATCAAAGAACACAACATTTGCTTTTCTACATACCCTCTGGGTTAGAGCACAGATAGAGCTTCACACAGGAAGAATCTGAAGGAGACCAGCCCATTTGTTGTCCTCTGGAGTGCATGGCACATCGTTAAACTGGGGAAAAATAAAAGTGGAAAACCTTTGGCATGAACATATTCAGTGACCCAAATAAAAAGTTCACAGTTGCTGCTTTGCTGCTTTGCTGCTCTGCGCTGTTGTTCCTCTTTCCCCTCCCGCTCCACTCAGGAAACTCTGGCCTCGGGTGTTTATAGTGTGAGTTATCACGATCACACCCACTTCTAGAGACTGGACCGTCAATACAACACACACATACACACACACACAGATACATAGTTAGTTGGACTCAATTGTGTACATAATCAAATATGTAGGACAGCTGCATAAACACACATGTTTAGATACAGCAAGGCAGACCATCACACACAAAATGAGCAAAAATAAAATAGAAGAATAACACAGGAACAACTTTTCAATATTTTTTTTATTAATTAACATTTGTACACAATAAATACAAACTTTGTTTTTTTTGTACAGCCAATAATAATATGCAGAAAGACTTTTGCACCTGTTCTCATTATTGTCACCATGGCAACAGTCTGTGAAGAGAGAGAGAGAAGGCCAGTTGTTCCACCACATCGTTAATAACAGCAGCTGTGATGCTGCTCCAAATCGAAGGATGAAAAATAAAAGAATTATATAATACATTAAAACAGGCTCATAACCAAATAATTCAACACTGTCGCGGACCAGAGGGACTGTTAAAAAGGGGAAATAACCCTGTTCAAAGTGGAAACTGGCAACAAAAAGTCATGAATTTTGTATTTGATAGAAAGACTGATTGAGCATTTATGGTGGGAAATTCTGTGGAACGCTATAAACTTCAAAACAAGTTTGAAAACCATTTTAAACAAGAGCTCAGAGAGCTGAAGGAGAGGCTGCTGCACACTGTTACAAGTCGATGCCAGTTCCTCCAACAGCACGGGAGCACGGGTTTGGATCTGAAACTACAACTAATTCCAGCATGCTTAACGTTGTTAGGCATGGATGCTACGCAAAATGTTGTTTCTAAAAGCTGATGCAAAAAAAATTGTATTGTCTTCATTTCTTGCATCACTTATCTCAATCTGACACCTCCACCTTGCAAAGAAGAAACCCAGAAATTTGAGCCCAGATCAGATTGTTTTTCTTGTTACAAGAAGCCCAAAGCTGTGCCCCAACTCCATACTACATATTAATACTATACAGTATGTACTTCATACTAATCTCCATACTCCATACTTCATACTGCACTTAGTATAGAAGAAATGAAGATACTTTACAGTTGCGTACCAACAGGAAATGTGGTGTGATGCTGCAACTTTGGAGCTTGACTTATGATGTTCTTAATAAAGAGAAAGCAACACAGATTTAATACTTTCATTTCCGTAATATTTCTGGAGCTGTCTCACAACTAGGGATGCACCGATACCGAATGGGATATCGGGCCGATACTGACTCAAATAGCTGGATCGGATATCGGTGACAATGGGGCTGATCTATTAAATTCAATTCTATGTTTATATAATATATAAATTATATACTGGAATTTTCATTTCTGTTTAAATTTTGACCAATTTGTTGCTGCAATAAAAAGGTTTACACCTGAATTGTAATTCCTGTTAATTTTTAAGATTTTTTTGCCAATTGTTGGTGTGCGATTTGTTATTTTAATATAAATATTATGCTATCTACGTATGTATTTGTTAGATTTTGTTTTACAAATTAGGAAAGCAATATTTAAGTCAAGTCTGATGTTGCCTTACACATAAAATAATGATCCCCGTCGCTTCCACACAGTGAGGCATACAGCGTAGTAATCGGTATCTGCTGATACCCAAAGCCCAGGTATCACTATCGATATCGGGACTGAAAAAGTCGGATCAGTGCATCCCTACTCACAACAATTAGATTTAATTATTGTTTCCATGTATTCAATCAAATTAAACCCTGGTTAAAATAAATATGGAGGAAGGAACTGGGACACATCTTTACATCTTCAGAGTCTCTCTTTCAAACAATCACACACGCAAACAGCCGGGCCCATCTCAAGACCATAAAACCACATTCTCCTTAAGTCTTCATCCAAAACATCCCTTACTATGATCATGTTTTTTTTGTTTTTGTTTTTATAAGTTTAGGAAAACATCAAATTACATTGTCCACAATTATCTCTCCCATCTCTTTGGAAGAGTGGGGAATAAAAAAAAATCATCAGTCACACTGAAATAAAAAGGATTCGCCACAGAATCAGAATGAAAAGGATTAACTCTGATTTCTGTATTAAACTGCAGTGATTGATCAGAGTCTTTTCTATCCATTCTGATGCTATGTTAAGGTACTGCTACTTTCCAGGGAAGGTACAAATAAATAAAAGTGCTACGCTGCCCTTTAGGCAAGGAGTTTTAAAGGCTCGAAGGGTATTTAAGGGGGGAAGATTTATTTACTTTGAGTAAAAAAACAAGAAAAGAATTGTACTTAGCTCCATTTGAATGTCGTTTGCTAGTTCTGTCCATTTAGCGTGATGTATTTGTTTTATACATCTCCTTTGTTTTCTGTTTCTACCACCATTAATGAAAGGAAAACATGAGGATGATATCAAATTGGAAAAACTTAATCTGTTTTCATGGATGTCTACGACTCACTTAGTGAAGTGATGGAGTTGCTTGGCAAAACAGAGAAAAATAATACCTGTGAATGTAATGCGTGTCAACTAAACAAGGATAATATATTATTAAAGGTGAACTGATCAATGTTATAAATGACGTGAGAGGAGATCTGTAGGGATAAAAGCAGTTCATTCTGTGATTAATAAAACTCCTGACCCCAAATATGATCTATATCATCTCAAATAAAACGTTTCTTTGTCACCACATAGTGAATACCAACAGTGTCAGTGCCTTTGAAAGCACCACCAACCTCCTCCTGAACCAATCAGTGATTAGCAATGATATAGCAATGTGTGCGTAATATAACGTAACTGGATGTGTGTATATGATAGCCATCGATTCACACTGACTGCCAATGGACAGAACAGACATTAGAGAAAAGAGGTAGAGAAAGAAAAGGAAGGATGGGAAGAGAGGTGGAGGAAAGAGCAGAAGGGAGGATCCAGCCTCTTTTTTCTCTCTTGCCCTTTCATCCCCTCCTTCCCTCCTCTTCTTCCATCTCTCCTTACTGTATTTACAATGCCCTTTCAGTATAAGATGAGGATAAAACTTCCACTACATATCAGACATGGTATTCCAATCAGCTGAGTTAGTCTATATGAAACGCTGTGCATAACATTCCTATGACAACAGTAATGTACTGTACTAATACACATTGAATACGTATGATGATAAGGACTATATATGGCGAGGGAAGGGCTGGCGAGGGGGGGGGACACTGTGTCCACACACACCACCCAGTTTCTCTGTCCATTTACTTTGATACCAACTGCAATCCAAATCATGACACGTTTGGCAAGTTTTATACTTATTCACTCTCATCAAGCTTACTTTTTACAGAGCCCTGACACTCAAACTATAGTAAAAGATGTCAAATAAGTCAAAAACATAATTTATTTTACTCTTATTTACTATTTATCTTTATTTTTCAACTCATTTATTTTTCTATTTTTTAATCTTGGCACACATTAACTCATTTATCTATTCCCCATTTTCCTTCCCACATAGAACTGTGTGGCTAACATTACGTACTGCTGGATAAAAACACGGAGCACACAACTTTTTTGCTAGCTACCAAGCTGAAGCTGACTTTTGGCATAAAACTAAACCAGCTACTCCACCTTTATTTTAATCAGCAATAGACTGTACTTCATAGCCTACTGCTGTATCATTAGATAAACTCTTGAAACGGTAGCTAAAGCATTTTAGCCAGCAAGCTACTTGCTACGCTACTACACTTCATCTTTCAAGTGCATTTATCTTGTCTTTATAGTTTTAGTTTCATAATTTTATGAAGACAGTTAGCTTCAGCTAGGTAGCTGGCTGAAAAGGCCGGTGCTCAGAGTGTTTAGCTACCAGTGTTGTCAGTTAAGCTAGCTAGCCACACAGTCCTGTCGTTTGCTCCAAATAGAAGCAATGCTCCTAACGCTAATTGATAACATTTTTATGTAGATGAATACTTCTTAAAAAATAATACATCTACATAGCCTTTAGAAAGGCAATGAATAAAAGTATGTCTTTTCCTGAAAAAAATGATTACGATTGTGAATTAATCATTTTTTAAATTTTGGCGGGTCCAAAATTAATGTTTTGTTTATCTCTGTGGAAGATATCTGACGTTTGGTTCCCACTTCTATCAAGGCTTGTGAGCCAATAGTAAAACGACGCTTGTGGTATCTCTGGGTCGTAAGTTAGAGGGGAAATAACAGATAAATGGCTGAGATTGACCATAAGTGCCTGGCAACGACTTGTTGTGAAGTAAATGCAATGGAGTGGGGGAGGGAGAAGGCGACATCTAGTGGCTGAATGTTATCAATAGCACTTTGAAGCATAGGGAAAATTTGAGGAAAAACAAATGTTGCATGGGGAACATAATAAATGATTAAATATATAGGTATAACGCTGTACATTTCTTTTTACAATCCATTTTAATTTTTTAACAATATAATTATGTATTCAGCTATATTTCTGACTTGTCCTATAACCCTTTACTACATTTTGTTAGTTTCAGGGCTCGATAATTTTTCACGTTTTATTATAATTTAGGAAGTGAGTGAAATTTCTCAATACGAAGCAGAATGATTTTCCTTGTACAGAGAGATAAATTGCTTTATAAGATCTTGAAGTAAGCGTAACGAGATAAAAGAAAACTTGCCAAACCTATCATTAACTTTCCCTCACGCTCCCCCTCTCTAAACATTCTTCCTCCTCTTCAGTGTGCTCTGGTTTGCTGCCCGATGAGGTAAAGTTTTAAGGCAAGAATGGAGGGACGGGGGAGGGCGGAGAGGGAGGTGGGGGCGGCTACTGCTGCACTTCATTAGGAGGCTAATACGGAGATTATTCAATTGGATACTCTGTCTTCATCCCCTCTCTTTGCTCTCCTCCTCAACTTGAGGATGAGAGATGTGGAGAGGTCGTGGTTCAGTTCGGTGTACTTCACATCACGTTGTTTAAGCTGACTTCAGTTCAGAGCAGTTCAGTTACCCAGCCTGTAGGAAGCGTCTGTCTGTCATCTGTTTTTTCTGTCTCTATAACCGCCTGCCAGCTTGTCTGTCTGTCACACCAGCGTGATCTCCACCTCCTCCGTCTTGTCGCTCTTCTCCTGCGGTCGGCGGGGGTGCTGTTTGGGAGGAGGAGGAGCAGCTCGCACCTGCAGCGATGAAAAAAAAACAATAAAAGTAGGTTTAAGAAAAAAGGCAAAGTGAGGAGATGGAGATGGCCTACTTTTCTTAATTTGACAAACAACTTAATGTTCATTTCCTGCTGTGGGACAAAAAAAGAAAGACATATTTATTATCTACTTTTAGAGCCTTTTTAAAAATAAATACAGTAGTCTGAATAGAAATCATAATTGGGATTCACAGGCAGTTTATTCAACACTTTGTGTTATATAGGGCTGCAACTAACATTTACTTTAATTATCCATTAAGCTGTTTTTATCTATAAAATGTAACACAATAGAGACAAATACCAATTACAATTTCCAAAAGCCCAAGGTAGTATCTTCAAATTACTCTTTCTGTCTGACCCATCAGCCAAAAAAACCCAAAGATATTCAGTTTACTATCACATAAGACAAAAAATACTGACACACAAAACACACTTCTTGAATACGTTTTATACTAACAGGTCGTAGTTTGCCCGGGCCTCCTTCAGGGGTGAATCGCAGTGGCTGAGGAAATCCTGGAGACACTGGACTCTTGCCAGAGCTTTGATCTACAGAGAGAGAGAGGGAGGGAGATTAAAAACTCAGTAAAAAGCCACAATGACCTCTTCTCAATTAATTCAACTACACAATTTTTTTTTCTGTGTGTGTGCGTCTTACTGTGGGTGGGTAGCGGTCCCTTGTGCAACGAGGTGGGCGGCGGGGGCTTGTGCTCCCCATTGAGTGCGGCGGAGGGGGAACGGGGGAGCGGAGGCGGGGTGGAGGTCTCGGGGCTGGTGAAAGGGCTGATGGGCGGTTGTTCATACAGCGGCAGAGGTGGCAGAGAACATGGCAACTTCAGAGATGGAGAAATCTAGAGAAAGGGACAGAAATAGAGAAATACATCACTGATAATGTGCTGCTCACCTGTGTGGACGTAGTCACCATGACATCACCTACTGTTTGTGGACTACGGTTTGGAAGTCTCGAGTTCGGCATAGAGAAGTGACACAAGAGGGTGGCGCTTAGGACAACCAAATGCTGAATAAGACATTTTTAGGCGACTAAAATGTCACACTTAACTTTCATATACTGAAAACACACCGTGAAAGGGTTTAAGTTGTAAGATGAAAACACGGACACCCCATCATAGCGACCTGTCCATCACAAGGTAGCCACGCCCTAAAGCATTCCCTGCTTTATGGTTTATTTGACTCTAAATGGGACCATAATTTACTAAATGAACATCATGCTGTATTGAAGAAGACTTGAAACTAGCGATTGAGACCATAAACTCATGTTTACAATGTTTACTGAGGTAATAAATCAAGTGAGAAGTAGGGTTATTTTCTCATAGACTTCTATACCATCAGACTTCTTTTTGCAGCCAGAGGAGTCGCCCCCTGCTGGCTGTTGGAAAGAATGAAATTGAAGTCACTTCCGCATTAGCTTCACTTTCCTACAAACCTACAAATATATATATCACAACATAAATGATATGAAACTGATAATACTGACTGGACCATCATCTATCTGAAGTCAACTCCATTAAGTTACAGCTCAACAGTTTGGAAAATAGCTGCAATAAATTCATCCAAAACAACACCTTTTTTCACTTACAGTTAAAATCAGATACAGTAAGTCCAATTCACGCTCTTTTTCAATCTGTTGTTGGTCTCCTCCAACTCCCGAGGGAAATGTCTGGCTCTTCAGCAGCTAAATGCTCCACTAGTTCACCAACTAGTCGCTAACTTTGTCTGTTCCGTTTGGTACTGAGCAGGTGGTGTACAAGATTTTTAAAGCTTTTTCACTGAAAACAGCTGCTGGCTGCACCTGAAAATCTCGTGAGATGGTTAAGGTTAGATTAGAGTGTCATGTTTCTCAAGGCAGTCTCCAGCGTTTACACATTTTTGCAAGTTTTTGCAATTTGCAGGTTATCTTTTAGACACAACCACAAAACAACAAACTTAAAAATGCTAAACGCTCCGTAGTGCTGAGGGGAACTGCAGAGTCAGGTGATAATTTTCTGTGGGTTTGTCACTAGAAGCGACCCCTTTTCACATTATAGTCATTCCATTCATTATTCATGCAAAAATATTCATTAGCACAGCTTTGGTGGATCACTAAAGGAATACCTTACAGAAATATTGCTAGTTTACTAGTTTGAATTGTGACCTGTCACTACACACAATCTGACAGCGTCTGTGGCAGCAATCAGGAGGATTACGATTTTTTGTACTTATCTTCCCCACATATGACTTAAAAAGAGTTGTTGTGGTATGTATTATGTCTACAAGCTTTTAGGAAGGGAGAGGCTGTATCCTTCCTGTTGCTGAACCTCTAACAGGGCAGCACTCAGTGCCACAGATAAGACATCTTTCTGTGATTGCAGTACAGGGTTTTTATCAGAGCGCTGCAGAAACACAGCAGTTCTGATCCACTGTTTGTGAACTCTGGCCTGCTGATAGATCTACTGGACAACAGCCAGGAAAGGAGGGGAGAGTAGACTACACATTATGCTTGGTATTTCTGCACTGATAAGACTGATAAGACCAAATTTCCAGCTCTTTGAGAGTGACGTGCTGAATATCTGTGTGTTACTCAAGTGGGAGTAATATGTCTGTATGTCACCCACCTGCCCTCCTCCACTGGTCTCCCCATTCTCAGCGAGATCTTCCACCAGCACCGAGGGGAAGACGCCCATCCGTCCGTTGAGCTCCCCCTCCCAGAAGCCGTCGTCTGTCTGAGTGTCGCGGTTCAACAGGCGGATCACCGCCCCCTCGGAAAAGGAGAGTTCCTCGTCCGCCTGGCCCTCGTAATCATAGAGAGCACGGACATACATCACTGCAGAGAGAAAGATAGACAAAGAGAGAAAGAGAGAGAGCAATAAGATACACCGAAGGAATAATTATTCTTGGGGAAATGCAGTTCCTCGTCTGCCTGGCCCTCATTATCATAAAGAGAATGGCAAACAGTGCTGGAGAGAGGGAGATACAGAGAAGACAGGAAGAAATAATAATTAGGTGACAGAGTTTCCCCATGTGTCTGGTCCAACTATACAGGTAGAACAGACACATAGCATTAGAAAGAGGGATGGAGAAAGAGAGAGTAGAAGAAGAAAGAAGGTTGCAAAGAAGGCAGGTTAGAGAGAAGAAGAAATGATAAATAAAATAAAAATAACATTTTATGGATTTCACTTTTGTAACTGATGAACTATCTGAATGCTGACTGCATGCAGACCATCAACACCGAAAATGTGTATGTGGATGTAAATGCAGTAAGTGTACTCTGGTGCAGACCAAAACAACGATTTCGAGACCGCTTTTTTAAAATTTGGTCTGCTTTAACTTGGATGGAAACCGAACCAGACTAAATAGAAAACGAACCAAAAGTATCCATTTCACTCTGATTCGGAGTAGCCAAATGGACTATGGCTTGTGAAAGCGCCCTTATACAACTTCCTCACTCTTGTTTCTGTTACAATAGCCAAAATATAAATGGATGAAGGAAATCAGGAGGGACACAGCTTGTGGGACCTGACCTAGTACTGTTTTTACTTAACGGTGGCTCATATAGCCTATAGGTTTTGCATTTACAATTCTGTTGATTACTGCAACCACGGAAATATGTTTACCTTGTTTTACACAGAGAGGTAGATAACCCACACTTGCTTATTCTAATAACACTCTGCTTTCCAAAATGAGTGTTGTTTACAGCTGGATTCTGAGCAACTCCAGTGGAGCAGTAAAGAGAAAAATGCCTTAATCAGTGGCGCATAATAACCTCATTACTGGAAGAAAAAAACTCATTTACACTGGTACAACTGGAACTAGCTTGTTTACTGAAAATCCTGGAATGCAGTTTAATTATTTTAAAGAATAATTTACCATCACCAGGTTTACAGCATACTCACTGTTTGTGTCTCCATTGATGCAGCCAGAGTGCAGCTCTGGCTCAGTGGAATTGGACGAGGTGTGTGATCGAGCATCGAGCGTAGCCAAAGACTGGAGCATGCTCAGCAGACTGTTGGAGGTCGGGAACTGCAGGTATTTCTCTGGTACGTAGCCCACGTGACCTGTCTTATTGCGAGCCTGGAAAACACACAAACACAAACAATGAACAAAGGCAACATGAAAACATGCACGGCTGGAGAAAATTGAGCACCAAGAAACTGTACAAGGCTGTGCTGCAGCACACAGCGCTCCCGAGATAGTGCTTCTGTTGTTGTAACTGTAATGTACATCTGTGTGACCGCCACATGTGTGTGTATTTGTGCACCTTGACCCAGTCCTCCATGTCTCCGTCCTCAATGACCTCCAACATCTCCTGTTCATCAATAGTTAATTCATCTGGCTGAGAGGCCTGCGGGAGAGACACACCAGCAGGGTTAAAGACAGAAAGACATTTATACAGTACAGTAAAACACTCCATACTAGACTAGAGTCCATCATTAATGATTCATTTTAAAATGCTAAAAAATGTCATCGTTATTCATTGGAAATTCATAAACATTTCACACTTCCTATAAATCAGGGGTGTCAAACATACAACTGAAGGGCCAGAACCGGCCCACCAGAGGGTTCAATCCAGCCCACTTGATGACTTTGCAAAATGTGAAAATTGCATTAATTCCAAGTTTTCAATAAAATGCACTGCTATTCCTATTTCTTCACTGGGGTGGCGCTGTCCTAATAAGAGTAGCAGGCCCAGTGCTGGATACGCTATTATAGATCCCACGTGCTTACGTACAGGCTACACGACACTACGTGACATTAAGTGTCGGCTACTGTTCATGCAGGAGCCGCCGGTGGAAAATGTCTTTGTCAAAAAGGAGAAAAGTGAACACGGAGGGTCAGGTTTTCCAAGAAAAAATGGACCAGTTCCTATTTCTTCACAGAGGTAAATGGGAAGTGTATTCAAAGCACCTTTCAGTGATCAAAGAATATCATATTTGGCTCCAATATCAGACTCATTATGGCAGAAAATACAAGAAGGTTTTCAGAATGTACTTGTACTTCTTTACATAAAAGAAAGAGAAAAATTTGGAGGTGTTGTCATTATAAATTATTATGGAATGGTTTTACTGGTCCGGCCCACTTGAGATCAAACTGGGCTGTATGTTGTCCATGAACTAAAATGAGTTTGACACCCCTGCTATAAATGCAACACTGACATTCAACTTTGCTGATCTACATGGTTGCACATGTTTATTGTGCGTTTTTGTTGAGCAGGTAGCTGCAGGCATTTGATATGTGCAGGTGTGTGACCATGTAACCGCATAAGGTAACTGTGTGTGTGTGTGTTGGGTTTTGTATACCTTGTATGAGTACAGGACTTTGCAGGTTAGCGGGTAGTTTCGGAGGGTTCCCGACGGACTTGAGCTGCTGTCGTCAAAAACCTCCATGTTTTCTTCACACTCCTCTCCCTCCTCGCGCTCCAAATCCACTGTGCCCTTTAACACACAAACACACAGCCAGATAAAAGTCAAAACCTCTGATAACTACAAGGACAAATACGAATTCACCTTCAAAGCTCCAGAGTGGAAAAAGACTCTCATACTCCAGATCAAATACACACAAAGCATTATAAAAACCCAATTTTCACACAACCTTCTGGCTCTAACTCCTCAGGTCTCGATGTGACGCCCAGCTAGGGGACTTGTTATGTTTGTCTATCTCTGCTTGTGTTAGAAGGTCTGTCCATTTAACAAAGACTTTCACCTGTTACCTTTGCCCCGTCGTCCTGTGTGTTTGCACTCTCTCTGTGCTAGCGTCACAATTTAATCTATAGCAATGCTTACCTTTGCTTCCTGCCTGGGTTTCTCTGTCCTGCTCAGTGTGGGTGCTACAGCTTTGAGAGACAGGTGTAGAGGCACTAAGGTTTCATATGATCCTGCCCCTCCCTCTTTTGTTCCATCAGAATTTAACTGGCTTATATGAAGGTCATGTGATCTAGCTGGTGTAGAAAGATCCATCACACACAGCAAGCTGACCTGGCCATAACAATAGTGTGTGTGTGAGTGTGTGTGTGTGTGTTTATCCATTCCCAAGTCATTGTGTTTGGTCATCAGATTTCTGTTGACACAGTAAACTCTACACCGGTGCAGAACAAAACAGATGTGCGTGTTTTGTATATGAGTTGGACATAAGAATTTATTCCCTAGGGAAACAATAACCTCCAGGTGTGGTCCTAAGGTGTTCCCTAATACAAATGAACACACTGTTACATCAGTCTTTCCATCTATCCACTTTACTGGATTGATTTAAAACCGCACTGCACAGCCTCAGGGCCAATTCCATTTCATCCCTGAAGCAAAATGACCAGTGTGTATTTCAGTAATAACCCGATAAAATATCAACAAAACTACATCTCAGTGTGTGTCCCAATACAGCTGGGATGCAGACCAGTGGACGGCTTTATGGTTCCTGCAGGAAATAACTGTGAAAGTGATATTGTAATGAAGGCAGTGGCTGCCTGAGGGGCTCGAGGGTTCATGGTTTACAGTATTTCATGGTCGTATCAATAAAGTTGAGTGGTATGAAGGAAGGGTCGAGGGAAGTGCCTGCTCCCTCTCCTCTGCAAATTATTATTCACAATCCATCCATCCTTCTGTCTCTGACCATCGGCCACTTCTTGACCTCTCCCTGATCTGTTAACAATCCCTCTTACTGTTTTCCTCTCCTTCTTCATCATTTCCCTTGATGCACCTTGTTATTATAATTCCTCTTTCTTTGCCGCTGTCAGTCTCTAAAGGCTCCAGGACACTCCAAATAAAATCAAAGGCTGTTGAACTGCTGTCAAATGCCTGAATGCTCAGTGTGCCTCCTGGTCTGTTCTTTTAATGACGCCCACACCAGATGGAGGAGTTTTCAGCAAGTCTAGACTACACCTGATTTATCGTATAAAATAGTGCAATGGAAAGTTGAAAGAACACTTTTAAAAACAAGGACACATAAATAAGATCCCCAAATACATATAACACCACATAACTACTTGTAGGGGTGTAAATCACAAGTTTCATCACAATACAATATATCAATTCTTTCGACAACGATATTTGCTGATATCACAAAGTCTGCCACGATATAATTTCGATTTGATTAAATTCAGGGGCCTGCGATCGATATGAGACGTGTCATGGGAATTTCAAAATAAAGGCGTGTCTTAAAGATGATGATATGTATCAATGTTTTCACTTTTCATCAATGATATTGGATTGTTGATTGTTAAATCAATCCAGATCGATGTATTGTTACACCCCTAACTACTTGCAGATAATTAAGTATTTGGAAATGTCCAAACACAGTTCTTTGTTTTGGTCATATTTTGTCTGTGCAAACATGCCAATTGTAATATTTTTTACAGTGTACACTACAGTGTGCCTTACAGCATGCTCCTCTATGTTCTCCGCTGTTTTTCACAATCCCCCGTCTCTCTCACCTCTGCATCCAATTTTACTTCAGCATTATCACTCTGACGCTCCTCCCTCCTCACCTCTCCCCCTCATCACACCACCTCTTCTTTTTCTCAGCTCTCTCTCCTCCTTCACTAATTGTCTCTCCAACACTCCCTCTTCTTTCACTGCACAACTCCTTCCCATCATCCCTTCTCTCCATTTCCTAGATTGCCCTCATTCCCCAGACTTTCTCACACTCAGTATCTCTCTTTCTCTCTGGTTTTAGCTGCGAGCTGCAATATCATGTGAGCAGAATGTCAAGTGCTTCCAATGGAGCAGCAGACCGACTATGTTTAGTCCTGTTGACAGACACACACACACACACACGTCTCCGACGTCAAGTCCTGTGTGGGATTACACTCAGTCATAGACGTACACTCTCCTTCCCTCACATATACCCAATAGAGAGACAGAAACACAAATGCAGAAACATAAATGCACATTAATATCCATAACTCACATACACATCCAGTCACACACACACACACACACACACACAAGGGCATAGCATATATGGCTGCATTATTGATTGAGCATTAATAAAGGCTACATTAAGTTCGACATGCAAATTATCTGTTTTTAGAAACAAAGACATAAATATTCATTGTGTGACCCCCCATCAGGGAAAAGCAGTGACTTAAAAAACTTTTTTAAAGGAATGGTTTGAAATTTTGGGAAATGCCCTTATTCACCTTCTTGCCGAGAGTTAAATGAGAAGATCGACATCACTCTTGTGTCTGTAGGGTAAATATTAAGGCTACAACTAAGGATTGTTTTCATTGTCGATTAATCTGCTGATCATTTTCTCAATTAATCAATTAGTTTTTGGTCTATAAAATGTCAGAAAATGGTGAAAAATGGTGATCAGTGTTTCCCAAAGCCCAAGATGACATCCTCAAATGTCTTGCTTTGTCCACAACTGAAAGATATTCAGTTTACTGTCATAGAGGAGTAAAGAAACCAGAAAATATTCATATTTAAGAAGCTGGAATCAGAGAATTTTGACTTTTTTTACTTAAAAAATTACTCAAATCGATTATCAAAATAAGCCGATTAATTGAATAGTTGATAACTATTCAATTAATCGTTGCAGCTCTAGTACATATGAAGCTACCACCAGCAGCCGCTTAGCTTAGCTGAGATTAGTACCAATCTTCCCATCTAACTTCACCAAGATAGCAAATAAGTGTCTTTCCCAAAATATCAAACTATTTGTTTATAGTGGAATGCTGTGTAAGGTAGGAGTCCACCTCCTCCCGACTGACATGCATATAGTAGAGTATGTAGAGTATCTACACACGCTCATAAACATGATAAGGTGATAAAAAAAAGGCTTCAGATCTGTACTCAGTCTATCTTGCCATTAAAGCTAAGGGGTCACGAAATAAAAACTGCCAGTTGTGTGACGACTTCATCAGTATTCCAATGGAGGAAGTGGGGCGTTTTAGAGGTTGTAACCGGCGCGACAGATGATTAGGCAGCAGGGCTGAGGTCAATTATCTTGCAATTTACACCATTCAGGAAGTGATTTATCAGGAGAACTATTCTAGCTGGGTGGTTTTCACTTATAAGGAAATCATTAAAAAAGAGTGAAAAGTCCATGATTACGAGTCAGTGCCTTGGAGTTTAAAATTACATTTTTGAAAGTGCTGAATTGAGAGCAGCGTTTGTGTAGGGCAAGAAGAAAAAACTGTTGGGAAGACAGATGAGCCAGACATACGGCTAACATACAGTGGTCTGGTGGTGTTCATTTGAAGGAATGGATGACCATGCATGCGACACAAATAAGCTACAACTTATGTTGTTTGGTGAAAAGGCACTCTTCTACTTCTGATTTCTAGGTGTGAGATTTGCACTTTCCAGCCGAGTCAAAAACTGCTGCAACTTTGAAAATTGCTGATAAAAATCATGTATGTATTTACAGTATGTATTGGCGTACTAGTAGTCACATTAGGGGTTACGTTATGTCTACAGTTTTGCTATTCATTAATTCCTCCATTATTTTCAAATTTCATTAATAAAACTTTCTGTTTTTTTCTGGCTTGGCGGGAAAGCGGCAACACGCGCAGTGAGGGGAGGTGTCTCACCGACAGTGAGGGATCGTGGGAAGTGTAGTTGGCCCAACGTTCATTCTCCAGCTCCTCCATCACCTACAGCATGCACAGAGAGAGCAGGGTGGGTTTATACACAAATTACAAACAGGCACGCACACACGTACTGCACTGCACAAACTAATGTGTGAAAGGATTTAAATGCACACACACTCCCAACAGTTGTATGTATGAATGCACTCACAAACATGTATCACACACTGTTTCACACTCACATACATGAAACAAGTCAGGCAAAGAGAAGGAGAGGCTAAGGCTGCATTCACACCAGATAAGGCGTTAAGGCGATTTGCTGCAGGGTTGTGCGGAAGTGTGGGAGAGTCACTTTTAATGGCCCATTGACTGCGACGATTAACGTCTTTTGTTCCTTCATGGCTGGGTTGTACAACTCTGCATCGGCGGTTACGGGATTGGTCACCGCACCGTGACGTCAGGGTGAGTTTCTCTAAAAGTTTATTCTGTTTCTACTTTTCTGCCTTTTTTTTTTGCCACTCCCTGCGGCTGCTACCCCCATTCAAAATTAATGGGAGGACTTGCGTTTTCGCCGCACCGCCAGATCTGGTGTGAATGCAGCCTTACTGTCACACACACACCTACACGGTACACACACATTCTCCAACACTCACAGACAAAACAAACCTGGTTCATGGCGCTCTTCAGCCAGGTATCCACAGCAACCCCCACTTGCCGCAGAAGGTCCAACCGAGCCTCGGCTTTTAACTTTATTGTCTTTGGAGAGAGAAGGGGTTAGGTATGTTAAGAACATTAAACATATCACTGGCCTACACAGTTTTCCGTGCATTAGTCTTAAAAAGAACATGTTTTTTTTCTTTTTACAACTTGGGTCCCATTTTATTACACGGATATTTTCACAACGGCATGGCCATCTGGAACGAAGCTAAGTGGTGAGTGAGAGTGGTGTGAAAATGGTCATTACAACGGCTTGTATATCCACATTCCTCAGTTTTCCGGTTTCCCTTTTTGAATGGGAAATATTCACACAAAAGCATGTTGAACGATAGTAGACACATATTGGGTATATAGTACATAGTATGCAATTCCGGACGAAGCCCAGGTCTTATTTATTATACATCCATGTGTCACACCCTGACTGTAGTCTTTGGTCACACCCGCTGCTTTATATTCAGTCAGTAGTGGCAACCTCTTTCTTTTTTTAGCCATGATGCTGAAACAAAACAAATGCAAGGCAATAACAATATAATGAGCTATTAGCAAACCTCACTGTATACAGTAAGCACCGAGATGGGAGCCATTTCTCACTTTCTTTCTCACTCTTCTAATTGGAGTCATGATCTCTAGTCTCAAGTCATGATGATACACCTCAATGCGCATAGTATGCATATTAAAACTATTTAAGTTGAACCTTGAAGCGATCTTTGAATCAAATGTCTCATTTTCCTTTCAACTGTATCATATCACATACAGTTTCAGTGACAGAGTGTGGATGTGAAGTGGATTTGCACTCCAAAATCTCTCATCTAGTCTCTTAAATGGCAAATCATCAAAACTTGCTGTACTTTCTTTTAAGGAGCTGGACTGTTCTTTCCTAATGAGACAATATGATCAGGCTACAACCAGCAGTAGGGAAACCCCTGAGATTTACATCCACTCTGTCTCGCCTCCTCAACTCTCTTTCATCTCTGATCCTTTCTCTTTTTTCCTTCTGTGTCTCACCGTTTTTATCAATTTCCTTTCTCACTCATGCTGACAGAGCAGATTGATACTGTAGCTGTAGCTCCCACCCACCACAGAGACTTGCAGTCAGACAGACACACACACACACACACACACTGTCAAGACAGACTTCCCGGCTTTGATCAATAAAGACCTGAGCCCCTTAAGTGCCTCCATTCTTTCTCTTTCCATTAGCAGCGCCCAACAAATGCTAAAGGTTGCTGTTGGACCATGAACATACCACACTAAAGAGGAAGAAAAGTTGAAACAATGGCCAATACATGTTCAGCCATCTGTGCAGCAGTAGAATAAGCAGCCAGTGGTGTGAGTACAGATCACTGGTGGACAGACTGTACAACCTCAGACAGACAGACAGCTCTGATTAATAAATCAGACAGAAAGGTAGACAGAAATATAGATGGACAGGCAGAGAGATACTGCAGGAGGAAAACTCAGCTGTGTGGCTATAACTAATATTGAATTATTCTAAATGATGGGACCATCTTTTTTTATTCTTACAATGACTCATTCTGGTGCTGCAGAGCTCAAAAGACAACAATACAACAGCTGAACTTGTTGAGAAAAGCAATGACACATTATGTGAGATACATTTGAAACGACAAACTGGAAGAATGTAAGAAGCTACACACTGAGGTTGGTCTTCTGTTTTTATAGATGCAATATGTGTGCTGTGTTTAAACTAGGGCTGTCAAAGTTATCGTGATGATAAACTAACGCAAATTCTTTTTAACGGCGCTAATTTCTTAATAACGCAATCAATCTTTCGGTGGTTGTAGCGGGCTCAGTTTTAAAGCTAGAGAGAAGATACTGGTATCATATGAAACTCGGGAAGGAGGTTAAATAACGTTCCAAACTTGCACTAAATTTTGGCGAGGAAAAACTGTCTTGGCCAATTTCAAAGGGGTCCCTTGACTTCTGACCTCAAGATATGTGAATGAAAATGGGTTCTATGGGTACCCACGAGTCTCCCCTTTGCAGACATGCCCACTTTATGATAATCACATGCAGTTTGGGGCAAGTCATAGTCAAGTCAGCACACTGACACACTGACAGCCGTTGTTGCCTGTTGGGCTTGAGTTTGCCATGTTATGATTTGAGCATATTTTTTATGTTAAATACAGTACCTGTGAGGGTTTCTGGACAATATTTGTCATTGTTTTGTGTTGTTAATTGATTTCCAATAATAAATATATTCATATGTTTGCATAAAGCAGCATATTGGCCCACTCCCATGTTGATAAGAGTATTAAATACTTGACAAATCTCCCTTTAAGGTACATTTTGAACAAATAAAAGATTTTGATTAATTTGCGATTCATCGTGATAAATCATGGAAAATCATGCGATTAAATATTTTAATCGATTGACAGCTTTAGTTTTAATACCCAAAAATATGCTACGGTACATGTGAACACGCCCTTATGATTGTGTCCATGCTCTATTTACCAAAGGTATTAATATGCCAGTGCAGATTACATTGATACTTCCAATCAATCTTCCAATCCTTATTAGTTTTGTTTGCTTGTGCTGTAAAGTGTCTGGAAGTCTTGTCTCTATCTTGATGCATCTTCTGTCTGAAGCATTTTGATGCCACGTGTTAATGAGGCCAGATTGTCTGGTGGAGCCAGTTTGAGAAACAGCTCATTAGTATGGAGACAGCCTCTTGCCTCGACTGCTCTCACTCTCTCATCCTTAAGAACTCCTTAGAAAGAGGAAAACATCACAGAAGAGGCCAATAATCATCTAATATCAATTTCAAAGGGAACTTTTGCTTTATTTCAAAGTATGCCACGAGAGAGGAAAGACAAAAACAAACATGCAAGACACTGTATATAGAAGATGGTAAGATCTCTTTATGCGTTTGCGACTAGCTAGAAAGCTTTAATGCATAGGTTTATTTATCTGTGAGAAAAATACACTTTGGGGACAATTTGTATAGATTAAAAGTTATCTGTATGGAAGCCCTAAACAAACATGATTCAAACATTTTTTTTTAATACCGAGATCACATAATGTTTGGGTCAAATCAGCCAATGGTAAATTACTTCAAACGGCCCAGATCGAGCTGACAGCATGGATATATACATCCATGGCTGACAGTGATAGACTTGTTGAAGTTAGCGAAAGGATTTTGTGTCTACCTGTTTAGGAATCGCTAAGGAAAAAATGTCTGGCAGCAGCCATCAAGAGAGGCTCACGTACTGTAACTTGAACATCGTGTCAACCAAGTCAAATCACACTTATGCCTGATCTAACGTTACCTATTTCATAACAGGTGATAATAATAATCAAATCTCATACTAATAGGTCATATGATAATGGTATCTGGTGGTTGGAATCTGCAGGGGTCTAGTAAAGTCAACAAAAAAGTACAAACAATGCAAAATCTACAATGAATACAACGGCTCCCAAAGCAGTTTTGCCCCCTGAATGAGCATGCACCCAGTAATGTTTGTATACAAGAAACCTGTCGGAAATTAGCATTCACTATAAACACTACGATGCATCGGATAGCTATTTTTAGTTTGTCTAAGTATTTTGTATCTGTCCCTAACAAATAAACCATTAATAAATAAATAATGTATAAGTCATTGTCAGGAATTATTCATTTCATTTTTTTGTTTCAGCAACCAAAAATCTAAGAATAAAGACATTTCCCTCACAATTTTGTGTGTATTTTTTTTTTTTTTTTTTTAATTTATAAGGGACACAGGTAACATGGTTTATACTACTTATTTCCATATATTGTATGTACCCTTGTTAACATCGATCTGAACCGTTTGAATGCATTTACTGTTTGCTGATTTGACCCAAACATTATAAGTAATAAAAGAAAACAACCTTTTGTTTTCTCGTGATAACAAAGTTTGTTTTCTCAAGTTAACGACATAATTAACGTGTGAACTCGAGATAACGGTATTAAAAAATGTTTGAATCATGTTAGGGCTTCCGTAATTCTGGATGATCCATGTATTTCAAATATCACACCCTCCGAGACTAAAATCACATTTTATTTATATTTTGTCCGTAACAAAATATCATGTGTATCACTTCATCCTAATGCCTTTTTTCCTCCTCTTGATTTCTCTTCATCTCTGAAGAATGTTGTTCTATTAATAAGGAAAGCTCCACGAGAGTACTCAGGGCTGGCCTGGGGCACGCTGTCATTACATATCATTTATATAAGAATACAAAATACATTTCATTTTATATTCTGAAAACACACTTGACTTTTATCACAGCATGTATCGTTTTAATCATGCTGATAAATGTTGTTAGGGTAATAACTATTCCAGTAATTCCGGGGAAAGACATGCACAGCCTCTAGTTTCAGTATCCAGAGTCTTTTATCAAGCACTCAGCCAGGGGCCATAAAATCAGATGCTTGTAGAGAGCAGAGAATACATAACTCTGCTCCTTCTCTGGATGTTTATTGATTCAATTGAAACAGTGGCGAGAAAAAGAGGATCCTTCTAAAGAGTGAGATGCTGTTCAACACTGCAGAATAGATTCAAAGACAGAAAACAATGACACTGTTTTATTTCTTTTAGTTTTGCTGCTCCTTTGCCTTAAATTGTACATTTAGTAAGACGGGAGACATTTGAATTTTAGGAAAAATTCCAGCTTACTCTTCCCCTATAATGATATGAACACCACTCAATCCAATCAACTAATGTGTCTAGTCATGTCCATAAACAACCTCCCTGGCAATTTAACATATTGTTAAAATAACCATGGCTAATAAATAGCTCTGCAAGCTCTTGAAGCTTGAAACGTAAAAGCAACATACAGTATAATACCTTCTAAAACTGAATGAAATGTTACTATATGTCTTCTTTTATACCTTCTTTTGGTGATCTACCATGTGAATAGATGATAAAACCTAATACTGGGTGTAGTAGGACCCTATTGACCCACATCTATGGTGCTTATAGCAACCGATAACGCCTATTTAATAGCCTGACAACAGTCTAATCGGCTGCTTTTTCACAGATTCGCCTGCAGTTTGACAAGCAGTAAATGGTCACATTTTTAGCACAGTCAGTGAATCGACTATAAACATTGATTTTGAAACTCAGCTGGCTGTCAAAGCGTTTAAAGATGTTGTCACAAGTAAATTAGGCAATTTATGAAAAATCAGTTAATGAGGGCAGGTAGCGAGGCAAACTGTGCTATCAGTCTTTCTTACTGGCATTTTCTGACATGATGCTTCTGAAACACCAATGAGTTTTAAGCTCATGATGATACCGAAGATGACACCAAAGTAAAAAGCTGGATAACTACCCAGCGACGCCATGCATTTCTTGAGTAAAGATGCGTCAAAAATATCTTTTAATGAAACAAATTGACTGTATATACTGTATACTGTATCTCTCCATCCTAAATATAGGCCTTGCTAATAAGGTGTTGAAATGGCCACTGCAACATGTTGGATGGGATGAAGGTGAGACTTCATGTAAAATCACTATCCCGATAATGCTGTAATCAAACCTGGATAATGTCTTTTCGCACTGCTTTCACTCCCTTTATAATTCTGTGATAAGAGCTCTGTAATGAAGCCATTTGGATCAAATGAGCTCATAAAATATGCATCATCATACTCAAGGTAATGCTGGTCTGGAAGAGCAAAGAATAGCAGACAGACAGTGTGAGCGAGAGACAGAAACAGACAGGAAGAGAGAGAGAGAGAGAGAGAGAGAGAGAGAGAGAGAGAGAGAGAGAGAGAGAGAGAGGGTGGGGTTGGAAAAAGGTGTTTGCTCTCCCTATTGTTTTGTAGAAAGTGAGATCACAAGCTACTGATTAGGGTTGCTAAAATAATCTTGCAGTGTAAGGTTGACTGAAATAGCTAATAAAAGCAATAAAATTACATATGATAATGCTGTACACCTTAGGGGATGGAAAAAAAGAGGTAACATCAGAAGTGAAATATATATATATATATATATTTATTTTTTTTACCAAACCTGACAGCAGAGGGTGCCAGACATGTGAAAGCCTGATCAGAAAGCAGTATGGAGGCAAAGAGGCGGTGTTAGGGAGAGAATGAGCAAAGCAAAGTAAGAGAATGAAATAGATAAACAAGAGATGAAAAGCCAAAAGATATAGAGACTTTGGAGACAGGATCAAGTTGAGACGGATGACAGACCATGCAGTGATCTCATTCACACTGTGACAGGTTGAATCTGTGAGAAATCAATACATAAATGATTGATATCTCTGCAAGTGCAAAGGCTGAGAGGCGTAGATGGAAAAGAGAGGGAGTGTGAACATGAGAAAAAGGAGGCAGATGAGGAGGGAAAGACAGAGGAGTTGAAGAAAGAGCAAGAAATCTAAGAAAAATGACATTCATAGCATTAGATCTGATAGTTTATATATCTCATATCATAGGTCCGATTTTTATAGGTGTAGTGATATCAGACCTGTGTACTGTCCGAGTGAGTTATTGAGACACAACTGTGTAAAAGTGTGTTTAAACCTCTACAACTGAACAGTGCAGCAAAACCAGGGGATTACTGGGCTTTGTGGATAACAACGGTCGAATAACTTGAATGATTTGACATCTCCTGCGACATGAAAGGTGTATTGATCGATCCTGGGTCATGTTTGCTAACTGCACCCTGCTCCGTCAGCCGTGCGGATGGGCAGACTGCCAACTGCCGCTGTTTGCATCTAAAATATTTACCAAATAATTACACTGGGTAGAGGAAATATAGGACGGGGCTGGATTTTATGTTGTCACTGAAAAAGAGGGCTTGTTTTTTAGGCAAATGCTGCATTTATGTGTCGGCAGGAAGTGAGTCCTCGACGACATTTAATACTTTTGTGTAGGGCTGGGCGATATGGAGAAAATCAAATATCACAATATTTTTGGCCAAATACCTCAATATTGATATTGCGACGACATTATAGGGTTGACCACTGGTGCTTTTACAAAATATTTACAGATTTTTTTTGTTAAATAATCATCTGTAATGTGGATATAATGCAGCTAGAACAGTCTGGTAAGTTCAGAAAATGATGTCACTTTACTGTAATGCAGCCTTTAAAAGCAGGAAAAGACAGTACTTATGCCGTATTATGATATTACGATATCCAAAATCTAAGACGATATCTAGACTCATATCGTGATATCAGTATAATATCAATATATTGCCCAGTCCTACTTTTTTTGCGTCAATGTCTATCACAGATTTCACAGCGTTTATTTTAGGGAAAAAATATAACATTTACATTCACTACAAAGACAAACTCCCCTTTTTTCCCTCCACTCCACACTAACTACTTATATAAATACATATTCAAGTATACTGAAGGTTTGCTGAAGAAGAATCATTCATCTTTTAATTTCCGAAGAGAGGAAACATCTATCCATCCGTTCTCCATGGAGAACCCAGACGAAACCCAAAAGATAGGGAGAACATGCAAACTTCACACAGAAAGGGTCGGGTTTAAACGTAGACACTGACTGTGCAAAGGGAACATATCCTATTATTATCATCTGTGTGATCAAAAATACATGTCGACAGTGTGAGTCACTCACCTCAGCTTTGCGTATGTTTTCTTTGGTGTCTTCTATCTTCATCTCCAGATCTAGTCTCCCCTGCTCTGTGGGGGGCAAGCCATGGCTCTCGCACTCCTCCAGACACTGAAAACAACACACACAAACACATAACTCCATTAGGAATAGTTTTTTAAACATACTATATTTGTAAAATGGGTATATGTAACGAATGTGAGCGTCCATCTTACTCTTTTGTAATGTATGATATTCTTGTGTTCTCTGGCCACTCTGGTTGCCCATTTCCTGGCCTCCTTGTTCAGACTGTGCTCCTCCGTCGTCCCCGTCTCCGACTCCAGCTGACGACTCTAATATAGGCAAACACACATGCATACCAGACACAGACAAGCATGGCAGGCAAACACACACATACACAAATGCACACATAAGTACACCGTCGGCGGTAGCGGCACAAGGTGTGTGATAAGCAGAAGCTGTTAATTGAGCTAAAGAAAGTGTGAGAGAAAGATTGTTTCCTTCTCACATAATGAATACAGCGTGTGTTGCAAACCTCTCTTGGAAATAAACAGCTGCTATTAAAACCACATGTGAAAGAGCACGAGTGTGTGTGTTGTTGTGTGTGCTACCAAGGGAGAGAGCAGGAGTTGCACGGCAACAGGCCTTTTTAAATGTGATTTGTCTTCAGAGAGTAATGGATTAAATGTGTCTTCAAGTTCACAGTTTACACACTTAGTCACTAATCCACCACTTACCAATGACAGAACAGCATACATTTTATCTTTATCTTTATATTATTCTTACTGTGAGTAGTGGGATTCATCATGAACGCACATTTTTCTTTGCCAAAGTTAAAACAGTTTTGCTAATTTCACATTGCAGATGTCTGTATTTCTTTCTTCTTCTGTGCTTTTTAGCAGCCTTTAAATCAAAATCTGATGACAGTTGATAGATTGTTTGGTCACGGTCAGCCCAAGTCTGAATTGAAACAACGCACACAGTCCTTATGAAGCACATTAGCTGAGTTTTTGAGGGTTAGATTCTTAAAGGAGCAGTATGTAGGATCTGGCGGTATCGAGTGGTGAGGTTGCATAGTATGTAGAAGAACTACGATGGCCGACGTGAAAACATGACTGGCCCTCTCTAGAGCCAGTTGTTGTAAGAGTAGCGTAGGTCATTTGGAGCAGAGCCAGTGCTTAGAGTGTGTGTGTATGTGGGAAGTGAGTGGTGAAGCAAGAGCGAGAGAGCGGTGGCGAAGGGAGCGAGTAACGTTATCGACTCCGGCCCAAGCAGTTTTACAGTGTTTGTTTTGTCCGTTCTGGGCTACCGTAGAATTATGGCGGTGCAACATGGCGGACTCCGTGAGGATGGGCTCCCTATGTAGATACAAATGGCTCATTCTAAAGTAACAAAAACACAATGATTGTTATTATTAGGTAATTATACACTAAAGAAAATATACTTATTAATATTATATTCCATTTCTGCCAAATGGAATAATAATTGTCACACACTGGCCCTTTAATAAAAATTACTTAAAGGACCAATTAGGTTACTTTTTAGTGTGTATCCTCGTAAATGTATTGCCCCAGTTGCTTAATTTTTTAACAATCCTTTGTGTCCCTTATTCATATATGCATCCTAATTCTGATTTATCAGACTAAAATCAATGCAGAAGCTACACTTCCATCGATATTTTGTGGAAATAAGTTTTCCTAACATTTATATATTTTTCTATGATGCCTATGATGTTTAAAAAAATAGCAATTGTCACTTCCAACAAAAACAAACTAAGCTTCAGGATGTACATGCATTCAGTGTCACTGATGTGTGCTCACAGACCTGAGAGGCTGGGGTTCCCATAATCTGATAATAAAAGTGTGTTAGCTACACTATGGTACAGGATATTTTAATTGCAAGTTTCCATGCACATCATATCTATTAATTATGTGCCGCTTCAGTAACAAGAGGGCATAAATCTGGCTAAGTATAGGTGTGAAACGAAGAGCATTACATGGGAGATTTACAGCTTAATTACACTCAGACGAAGGAGGGAGTTCAGGCAGGGAGGCAGAAAACTAGATCTGAACAGCGGCTCTAAACTGACATATTGTGGAGAGAGCTAAGCAAATTGGACCTTGATAGTTTATTGGTGTAGTGTTAATAGAGTAAACAGAGTAAAAATAAGCATTTCTTTTAGGTAGACTACCAGCATATTTCGAGGAAATGTGAATACTGGCATGCAAAACACTTTGAATCTTTTCCTTGCATGTGACCTTTAATTGACTTTCTGTCATGCTGTTTCTTTAGATTCCTCATTCTGTATTTCAGCTTTATGTTTAAAGCATAAAGCATGCAGGTTAGCCTCTACTGGTCAGTGTGAAACAGCTAATATAGGGCATTAAGTGGCACTTTATTTTAAATTATCATGATGTAGTGGGGACCTTTAGCAAATATGACCTGTGATATTCAGATTGGTTTCTAAATGTGTTAATGTGCCAATGTCAAGTGTGAATTTATCAAATCAAGGTCGCAATGATAAACAATTAGCAACTACTGTAAAAGTGATAACAGGCAAAATGATGGCTCGTCAGCCCGCCAGCTAAGGGAAATGTGAAGTACAGCAGAGTGAACTCAAAACGGCGTGATCACACTGTACTTCAATAACAACCTCCACTGTCATAATAACAGTCATTTAAAGCACTGTACAGAACAACTGTGTTATTCTGAAACCACATGGATGAAGGAGGGGGGAATGGACTGTGTCAAAAAGTAGCTGTCTGTGTGAGTGATACGATAAATGCTGGTAGGAGAGTGCGAGTTTAAAAGTCTACACCTTGGGGTCTTGTGGCGGGAAGGCGGCGCATTAGTTTAAGACACATATCACATAATCGCAACATCTGTAGATTGATTACAGCTGAGGTCTCCTGTTCTATGTCCTCCCTCACTCTAAACCAGGCTGTTCTCTTACCTAAAAAAAGTAATGCACTGTAATTTGTATATATCCCACAAAATCAATTTGTGTGTAACGTAACTGTGAACCAGGAAGTATAAAGAGTGACAAACACCGCGTAGTGAGGAGACTGCTGTTCGTGTCCCGTGTGAAACCAGAAGGCAACGTTGATTTGTCACTTCCGTACTTAAATTACGATCTTTAGTAGATCTAAGTAGTTTTGTTGCCAAAAAACTAACCAAGTTGTTTCCTGTGAAGACGGAAGTTTATTTTGAAAAGACTGTATGCATGTAACGAGCGGAAATTGACACGTGTTGCTGGACATTCGTAGGAAAACAAATGATAAATGAGGAATAACTTTTCAAAAGATATCATACGAACCGATGAGGATACGTTGCTCTAAACACTTGTTGGAAGTTTATACTGTCATATTACTGTTGAGGAAAAAATCCACTAAAAAAGCTCTAAACCCAGTGATGTTTTTGCCACTGTAAGAAGCTACTGCTGTCTTTTCTAACACATCATTTCACACATCATATATAGCCTCCCATTGTTTTCTAAAAAAAGGATCTCTCGCCACAGCTTGCAGAGACATACCGCTGTCTTGACTAATATAATACATCACGTTGAACAGCACCTGTATCACACTTAAGTCAAGGCAGCAGTATTTCTAAAAGCAGTGGGAGACCATCATGGCTCCAAGGTGTCTCTGCATAACCTGCAGTAGAACAGACAGCAGTGCCTTCTGACTGTTGCAAATGCTTTGCTATGGTTACACTATTTATATGCATTAATTGCAAAAAGAAAAACACATTAAAGGTGTTATCCTAATAAACCAGAATAGAATGCGTATATCCTTATTTAGTTTTTGTCTTGGTCTTAGTATTATTTAACATTGCGAAGCCAACATTTTCTGTTTTATAGGGTACTGCTTGCAGATGCAGATACTTAAAAGAAAATCATCATACAGACAGAATTTACTCACACAATACTTTCACTTATTCACATTCAGAAAGTAGCTTGATTCTGGTGTGGTGGTTCGAGCTAACACAGAATCAAAGAAAGAAAATACACACACAAACAACTACAAGAAAAAAAAACATACAGAGAGTCATTCTGCCTGCAAAGATCATACTTTCAACCCATAACACATTACGAATGTGCAAATAAAAATCACACACCAAACATTTGACTCATTTATCTACAGGGGGCGATGATAGCGTGGTGATATTTCAGAAGATGATGCAACAGCAACAAGGTTTACGGCTTCTGATAAGTCATCTGGTGCTGCTGGGACTGCATTGCTCAACCACAGATGACAGTATCAAAGCATTACAGTACTGTGGACCCACTGTCATAACAGTGGTATTCAGTAATGCAGCAATTACGGCTCCCTTGTTTCATTATCATGGAGCAACTAGACAAGAGCTCTATATATACTGTAGCAATAATACTGCAAGAAAGATAATTAGCTTCATTTTACTCTCTAACAGGCGGGTTTCCTGTTTACAAACAATCAAGAATACGCAGCAGGGGGTTAGAAAACTCATCCCTCTATAGCAATTTGGCACCAGAGCACAGGACACGTTGGCTCATACAAACTCTGAATTGGGGAAGACCGGTTTCCGGTACTACACACCTTATTACTGGAATAAACGGCAACACAGCTTCAAGTTAGAAACATTCACATTAGCATTAGCACTTATGTTTCTTATAATGTTTGTGATTGCTTTAATATATGGCTATGTGTGTGAGTGATGGTTGTTTTGATCATGTGTATAAGTAATTTGTTCTCAGGTCTCTCTTACCAAAGATATCTTGATCTCAATGAGATTTCCTGAATAAATAATGCTTAACTAACTAACTATTTGTCTCATAATGTATCTAAATGCAACCACTATGATAACAGTAGGTAGATAGGGTGGGGTAGATTGGAAAAGTCATAATAGTCTGCAGAAGTTCATTAGGAATCAAATAAGTGAAACAACAGCTGTTCTTTACTGTGGTCTGATTGTCCTGTTGCAAAAAAAAGGGAAGCTACACTCTAACTAAAGTTGTGACTGAATTTCCATCTAAAACCAGTAATTCAGAGCGTCACACATATTCATCAGGTTTATTCTCATTTATTACACCAGCAATGGGCATGATGTCATAGGTGTAACTGTAGCCACGCCTGTGAGGGCGTGCTGCAGCATGAAGCAGTCATGGCCCTTCTGAGTGTTTCTGTGCACTAATATTTCACATGCACATGCTCACATAGTCCCCTGTGTAAAAAAAAGTCTTTGTGTTGATGCTGGCTAGACATGCTGTAATGACTACACTACTTTCTGTTTAGGGAAGAGGGATGGGCCCACGCTGCTTACCAGGAATGATAGCTGGGATTTAAAGGTCATTCTAGTTGACCTACAGTGCTGTATTACTGTACGACCAGTGGTGGAGGAAGTACTCAGATATTGTACTTAACTAAAAGTAACAATACTACAGTGTAGAAATACTGTTACAAGTATAAGTCCTGCAATCAAAATCTCACTTAAGTAAAAGTACAAAAGTATTAGCATCAAAATATACTTAAAGTACCAAAAGTATTCATCATGCAGATTGGCCCATTTCAGAATCATGTATTTTATATTATTGGATTATAATAATTGATGCATTAATGTGTTCATCACTTTAATGTTGCTGCTGGTAAAGGTAGAGCTCATTTCAACTACTTTATATACTGCTGGGTAGCTTAATCTAATACATCATAATGTATTTGTTGATTATATTTTGTATCAGTAATCTGAATCTGCAAAGTTCAAATTAAGTTATCAAATAAATGTAGTGGAGCAAAAATATTTGTCTAAAAATTTAGTGGAGTAGAAGTATAAAGTAGCATAAAATGACAATATTCAAGTTAAGTTCAAATATATCAAAATTGTACTTAAGTACAGTACTTGACTAAATGTACTTAGTACAGCAGTGTGTCATTAGTTAGAGAGTTAAGTTGCTCTGTGGTCATTCGTACATATTGATTTATATATTACCAGTGTCATGCAACAATCAATCATGGTACCAGGTGTTAGAGCTGAACTGAGTTATTAAAAGATTTACCAAGGCTTTGTTAGGCAATACATGAGTGTTCAAGTCAATGTCACCAGGGCAGATAGATAAACAGATAGACATGAATGGAGTAGATGATCCATGGTTTGTGTCAGGAGGAATGAAGATGAAGAATGCTAACAACAGTTAAGACTACCTGTGCCAGGGTCATTCTCATGGCACTGACGGGCGACGGCTCAATGTCCACCAACTGCTGCACCGAGCTCAGAGTCTGGCACACACACAGGCAAGCGTCCGTCCACGCACCCACACACACCCAAGAGCAGCAGTGCAAGCACACAGACACACAAATACAAGGAGGGGTTAATGGAAAAAAAGGTTAGGGAAAAGTGTTAGCAAAGGTTGAACAGGATCAGGAAGGCACAGGGAAGGAATAGCATATTAGAGAAATGTTACCAGTTTTTGTAGTAAAGGAAAAGATCAGAGAGGGAAAGAAAATGGGCCTCATGCAAGAACCACTCGTACGAACAGATTCGTTCTTAAGTAGCTAGTGCGAGGGATTTATGAGAACTTGTCAAATTCACCAATTTTGTCGTATTTTGAATTTTCTCTTAGGTACTAACTAGGGCTGTCAAAGTTAACGTGATAATAATGCGTTAGCGCAAATTTGTTTTAAAGCTACTAATTTCTTGCAACTTGTGATTTGTAGGTTGTAGCGGGCTCAGTTTTAAAGCTAGAGAGAAGATACTGGCATCATATGAAACTAGAAAACCTAAGGAATTGTTACCAACCATGTCATACTAGCTTGTCGCGATAGAGGCTAAATAACGCTCTAAACTTGCACTAGATTTTCCGGGGAAAAACTGGCAATTTTCAAAGGGGTCCCTTGACCTCTGACCTCCAGATATGTGTATGAAAATGTGTTCTATGGGTACCCACAAGTCTCCCCTTTACAGACATGCCCACTTTATGATAATCACATGCAGTTTGGGGCAGGTCATAGTCAAGTCAGCAAATTCACGAGTGGTCCAGACCTGTTGTAGGAGTCATGTGCAATAGTCTGCGGTTATCCAAACCCAAGTTTTTCACTAATGGATTGTATGTTTCATTACTTTGAAGCAATTTTGAGTTTGAAAACCCTATATTAATTACACTTCATAATTATGTTGACATTATCCTGTTTGACTCTGCAATTCGGTGAGTAAATTCGATCAAGGGGAAGTGTAAGCAGGCGTCGTGGCTGATGCCAGTCAGGCCCTTGGAGGAGAGAGTGCTGATGTATTGGCAGAGACAGATGAATGGGGCAGGATGCGTAGCCTTATATGATATCATTGGGACTTTAATTATGCTAATTTACAATTCTCATGAACGCACATTCCGTTCATCAGGTTTACGCAGGTCATTTATACTGTTATCTGAAGTTAGGAGCATTTGCTGAATCTGACGTGGCACACTCGTACGAGCCCACTGAAGGTACGAAAAAAAGTAAGAGAAAGTTAGGACAAGAATACAAAAATGTTCTTGCATGAGGCCCAATGTGTCTGAACACAGTGAGAGAGAGCGAGTGAAAGAAGCTGAGAAACAAGAGAGCACAAAATGACTCAGACACAAGAGAAAAGGACAGCTATAGAGGATTTAGGACCAGTGTCCACTGGGAGACAGCTCCTTTTTAGCCAGCAATATTTAACAAGTCTCCAGAGGGGTGAGACATGCTGCATTTTCTTCACATAGACTTGAGATCGATTTGAAATATTTTTAACATTCAGCAACCACTTGATTTGAAAAAAAACAAACTTTATGCAACATATGTAAATTATGAAAAGCAGCTACGACTACAAAGAAGAGCTCCCAGTGGACACATAACATTAGCTGTTAAAACGATTAATATTAGAACACAGAGTAGATTCATGCTTCTGTCATGCTGTTAACTGGACAACTCCATCCTGAATTGTTAACATAAAGAAATCTCCAAAGGCTGGAAACACAAGAGCCAAAGATCTCTCTAGAGAATATGAATGATCAGAGCTTTTGCTCTCTGATTTCCAGCTTGGCAAGCCTCTCAGCCCCACATGTATTAATGGGATTCTCTAAAATCACAAGAATAAAAAAGGTACATGAATTATGTTGCAGCGATTCAACTGATTGAGATGAGCTAAAGACGTTAGCCACGGATGTAAAGCGCAATATTGGAGAGGACAGAAAAGGTGGGAGGGAAAAGGCGCGTGTGTGTATCTGTGTTTGAAAGAGACAGGAATAAACAGGTTCATACACAAACAATACAAATTTAACAACAAACAATATGCGTGTCTCACCGTGTCACATTCGCTTGGCTGGAACTGGAAATCGTGTGCTTTGTGAAACACCGGGTTCTCCTGCATGAACAACTGCTGGTTGTACTCTTGTATTATCTGAGAGAAAGACAGAGGGACATAGTTAATACAGTGTTTTTGTTTCTTGCTGTGGAAACTTGTCAATTTTGGAATCCATGTAACCTCAGTGAAGCTGACCACAGCCTCCATTCCCCCGTGATGGAGCGAACTATCACGCACTTTGAAATATTGCTGTCGAAGTGTTTTCACTTTGACTCGGCACTGATCTACTGTGCGCACGAATCCCTTCTCCTCCAGTTTATCTCCAATGTCTTTATAAACGTCACTATTTTTGTGGACTTTATTTAGAATATTCTGTATGTTCTCTTTGGCCCAGATGTCAAGCAAACAATGGACTAAGTTCTGCAAAAGTCCAGGTCCATCCTCTCCCACTTGTGTTAACCTCGTTTACCTGTGTCCATCTCAACAAATGCCCGCACAGGGAGCCTGCGTTTTGGTTCGCTTGGAAACCACTTGCGAGAGGTGGTCTCGGACCGGTTGTTTTGGTCCACACCAAAGTACGATTACTGCGTTCACAACCGCTAAAACGAACCGCACCAGAGTTCGATTAAAACAGACTAAATGTTGTCTTGTGAAAGCGCCCTAAGGCCAGCTGCAGGTGATGGTGTAATAAGAGGTGATGAGCTCAGCTGTTCTGCCAGCTAGCCTGCACACACTATATTGATGAAAAACAATCACAGAGTTGTGTTTTGGTTATAAATCCATCATTCTCCCTTTGAGACTTGTTTCAGTTTCATTTAGGAGAAGACTGCAAGCTTTACACAGACACATAAACACAACAAACAAGACCACAAAACACATTACAAAAATTCAAGGCATTAGTTTTTATTTTGTACCGACTGTGTGTCATATTGTTTCTTATACTCTATGTTTAAGCATTTGTCTTTTGTTTTCCTTAGAAAAGTCTTGTTAGCATTCCTGCATTCCTCAGCTTGAAATAGTTTTTATCAAAATGCTGAACAATGCTTCCAAACTCCAATCCTATAGGCACAATTCCCCTACCGTGTAATGTGAGAAAAACAGTGTCTCGTAATAACAAATGAACTCAATATGTCAATGTGCAGGTTTTTTTGCAAAAAAAAACACTGTGATTATGCTAAGTTGTCAAGAAGATGGATGGATATTCTCCGTAGTATCTGTTTTGAGATATATATATATAAAAAACAACAACACTGCATTTCTACTAGTACTAACTTACAAGTGAGTACAGAAGGTCTGTAACACATCTGACTCACCCTGGTGGATTTGTCCAACAAGAACTGGAAGGTGTTGTGTGTGGCTTGGGAGGCCTCTAGCTCGGTACGACTCAGCTCCACCAGGTAGTCTTTCACATGCTCATAGATTCTGCCATCCAAGGCCTAGAGGACACAGAGAGAGAGAGAAGGACCAGAGGTTACAGTGAAGAATGGATTATTTCAATAATTCCATAATCCTTAATAATAAAGTAGATAGTACAGGGGGATCAGGAGGAGACACCAAGAAAGAGACAGCCAGAGGGTCAAAGAGTAGGTGAGCAAAGCCAGTTACAAAGGCTTTAGCAATATATTAGTTCTTCTACATCCGTTCAGACGTGAGTGAATTTCACCGTCACACTTCTGTGCACAATAGTGCCTTATTTCAATCATTTAACCACAACTATTGTGTGTCTTCTTCCTGACCTGTTTTGAACCCGGAGGAACACTTCACCCTCAAGGATGTGTATGTTGCACTAAGTTTGTTTGTACAACTTTCAACCATGTTTGTCCTTAAGACATTGGATGAGTGAATCCTTATTCAAATGTTTACATAGTCATAATTATGACACAACAGCCTCAAAAAACATATAATACATTTAGCGAGCAGTTCCAATGAAAACTAATCAAACTATCCAATCTATACACAAAATTAGCAATAATACCCACTTAACCTGTGAGTGTCACAATAGTAATTGTAGTAATAGTGTCATAATTGTTGCACTTGTTAGGGCGGGACAACTTCACCTGTTATCGTTCTCATTGGTCCGGTTTTGCGACATCAATACATAATTCCAAGCATAGCTTTTGCTGCCATCAAATGAAACTCATGAGCTCGTGTTTACAACATGGGAAGTCGTGTACACACGCTTGGCGTTGAAGTGGTTAAGTCGTGAAAACACCGCTGCTAAGCCATGGCAATATTAACGTTACTGTCGGCGTCCAGAAGCAACAAAGGCTAACAATTTAACATAATGCAGGAAATGCAAAGGCATAATGACAGAGGAAAAAGATGAGGCCGTTGGGAACATCAACATTTTCCTCAGACCTATTGTAAAACTACGAAGAAAAACAATATGTGACTAAAATTATAATATATTCACTTATTATGCACTGAAAAATTAACTTCCATGGCTTCCGCCATTTCTGACAATGTCAACAAACACATCACAAGTCATGAACTCAGAGCTTTCAGAAACTTTCCACTTATGAGGTCGTGATTACCACAAGAGAGGGGCGTTCATATGGACTCTTCTTGTGAACGCGGTAAACACGACCCCATTTGAAAGCACCATTTAACCTGACTAGTAGTCTAATCAATCAGAGTGATTGAAAACACCTCTGTGGGTGTTTAAATAAAGGTCTCACTTTAACAAGTGTTAAAACTTGGTTTGTTACACACAAAGTCTCACCACTGGCCTGGCATTGCTGACAACCCTGAAAACAAATTCTAGTCTACACGCGGCATATATTATGTTGCCTTATGCTGTAGCACACATATTTTTGTGAATTAAATAAAGTGACAGAAAAAACAATGAGAGACAAGAGCGAAGTCAAAGGAAAGGACGGAAACCGAGCAGATGTTTTCATTTGACAGCTCTTATCATTAGAAGATTAGAGGATTCTGATGCAGCGATATAAAGACATGTTAATGCAGTCCAAATGAACAGCCTTTCTATGGGGAGCCGTGGTAGTGGTGCTGCCAAGCTGTAGGCCATGCTGCCAAACAGACAGATCAGACAGAGAGGAAAGAGAGAGAGAGCGAGGCTAATGGAGAGGAAGAGGAGGAGGTAAGAGGGGAAGAGTGAGCGTTTGAAAAGGTATGAAAGCGAGAGAGAGACAGAATGAGTGTATGGGAGACGTGTGTGTGTGTGTTCTTTGGATAGCGTTCACGCAGCTGCAGGGGAAGGTGAAGGGGTTCAGATTCCAATTCAACAAAACACAGAGACCGCAAACACACACGCACACACACACAAACACACACTCTCTGAAATACTCAGACGCTCATACTCTCCTCGAGCCAAAGTACTTTCTAAAAGCTCACACATTCAGAAACCTGCATACACTCTGTGCCGGCCAGGGGATGTTTCAGGCCAAGTCTACAACCTCCCACTAACACCTACACATGTCTTTTTCTTCTCTAAACATTCAAAAACACATTTTTTTAATATGCACATAACGCCAACAAAAGAAGCATTTATACACACACACACAACACAGACTTGTAAAACAATGGGGAAATTGACGAGGAAATTATGTCATTAAGGGCGGGTTGTTGGCTGACTTCTTTCTAAATGTTCCCTCATCACTCTGCTCATTTCCTCCTCCCCCTTTCTCCTCTTCCTCCCCTCCTCCTTTCATCCATTTACGGTAGTGTTGGAATGAAGTGAGTCAGCTTCCAGAAAAAGCCCCATATCGTGGTCAGTGTGTGTGTGTGTGTGTGTGTGTGTGTTTTCTTGGGGTTGAATGACTGCATCAGCCTGAACAATAAGTACAGCACAGTGGAGCAGGCAGGGCAGCAGTGGTGTAAGTATAAGTAAGTGTAAGCGTCTAGCAGGGGACAGTTAGAGCATCGACTGCCAACACCAGAGGGAGACGTGGAGCAGTCTGTTCCTCCACTGCCCTTTCACTACAACTGTCGCATTGACAAGGACAGTAGCGCTCAGTGCAAGATGCATGTTGTTCCCACAGCCACAGTCAGTACAGTCAGTATATATATATATATATAAGTGAAGTTCAGATCTAAACAAGGCTTTCAATTCTCATATCTATAAAACCACTCTATTATCTATCACATTCAGTTTATTATCTTCTTCTATATCGTTTGATATTAAAGACAGAAAGGGTCTTGATCTAGTGAGAGCTGCCAAACTTTCACTACTAGCAATTGGTAGCATATCTGAACATAAAATTTTGAATTATATGTCCCTATTCCAAAATGCCCTCCCATGGCTGTATCCAATGAATAATGTTCACAGCAATGCAATGCACTAAGAGCACTGTTGGAAATGGAGACCATGATGAATGGAGAAACCCCTAAAAACATAGTTCTGTGGTTCTACAGCGCTGCAACTATTACTATAATGTTTTCTGGGTTATATTGTGCTGTTTTTGGTTATGCATATATTGCATGGTCTGCTGCTGCGTTTCTCAACATATCTCTGTGGAGCAAAAAACTGAAAAGAATTTTCTTGTGATGCAAATTTTGGTTCCCCCTGTTAGGAGTGTTGTTATCGGTGGCTTTCAGGTGAAGACCTGTAAACACCACAATAAAAAAAATATACTGCAGAGGAGGGATGAGCAGATTGCTTCCCTCTAGCAATGTCCCTCATTCTCTTGTGTGTGCTTGCATGTATTTGTGTATGTGCATATTTCCCTGCAGTCCTGTCCTTCTGTTGCGGGGAGCTGAGGATCTATTATTCAGAATGGCCTCATAGTATAGATGCTCATAGACGCCTTAAGGCAGAGAGAGAAACCAGGAGGCAGGGACGAGCATCCGAAGATAGAAATTACACCAAATGGAAAAAGCGAAGAAAGAAACAGAAAGCAACTAAAAATAGAAGACACAGAGAGAGAAGCAGATAGAAACATAATGAGCTTCACTTTTACATCTATAGCATATTTATTCTGAATGTATGCAACTTACTTCATGGTTTAGACTGACAGGAAAAATGAAAGCAGCAGTCAGCCAGTCAGCCAGCTACTCTAATGTGTTTGTCTCCATGCGTGTCTCTGTGTTCATCAGTCATGTCTGAGACTAACGACTGTCAGGACAAAGAAAACATCTGTGTCTATGTGTACATATGAGTGTGTGAGTCAGACCGACATGTTTGCACAGTATTTAAAAAGGATGACATCACCGTCACTCAGCTGCTCAACTTATTCACCACACAGTAGCTGAGGTGTGTCTCTGTCAGTGTTTGATTGTGTGCGTATCAAACACAGACCTGGATTTCTTGTCTTGTAACCACAACAGCATGCAGCTATTTTAGTCTGATTTCTTCCCGTGTTTTGATTGTGTGCATGTGCCAGAAAAGTCATGCAGTACCAGATGTTTCTACACAACAACAGCAGCTTGCTACCACTGATATGAGGAGTGACAGCAAATTGGCTACTTGCTTTAAAATGACTACTTACAGCGATGAGGTCATAACTTAAATTAATAAAATGCCAAAAGAATATCCGATTCATTGCACACTGAAGAAGAAAACATCAGTGATGCAGCAAACTTATTTGCATCCATCCTTTGATGACCTTTTGTTTTCTATCTACAAAAGTAAATGACAAACTACGTCAGAGCTTTCTGAGAAATCCTCCGGCCTTATTAAAGTTCATTCCACATAATATAATTTCATGCCTACCGATCATTTGGTAAAAGCAAACATCAGGGTGGCTCATTTTGCAGGACTTTTCTTCACATAAGCCCCTTTCAAATCACAAATCCAGAGAAGTCTATATGACTCTCTTTGAAGACTCGAAACTGTGAAATCATCACTTTCTCGTGCGTGATTTTTTTTCCCCCCTCCAACCACTTCGGTGCCACTGAAAGGGAGTCTGATTTTGTGCGCACATAAAAGGAAGACATTTTATCCCAAATTAAGCTTTAATTCAAAGTAGCTCCCCCATTTGAATTTTGGAAGCAGGAAATGTGTCCCCGTTCCTGGAAAATCCCTCTGGGTATTATCAGCTCGTGACATTCTTAAGTCAGTACTTGTTGTAGTAAAAGAAAATGTCATTATAGCATTACAAACTACAATTTCAGCTGCCTAGAAATGTACAATTTCACTAAAATGCTCACATTCATGGCAAGGACGTGGATTCTCTCTCACATCTTTCAAGTCTTTATATCCATCTTTATGTAAATACCTGTATGCAGTGCAGTAGATCTGTGTGGTAGTAGCGGTCATGGTGAGCGTTGGCAGCAGCTAGCGTTAGCAAGTAGTCGTTCCTGGCTTGTGTTGCCTTGGAGTTGCAGTCACTTCTCTTGGCTTTCAACTGAAATGAAAGAGAGACAGACGATACTGCATTACAGTAACATACCAGAGCTTTATGCTTCAAGCGGAGTACATGAGTCTCTTTTTAGGTTCCGGGCTCATTAGAAAAGCAAAGTGAAACAATCGTTTTTGTTTTCGTATCATGTTTTAAAAGAGTCTGCCTTGAGAGGGAGTGACGGTGTTGTGTTTGTGTCTTTATGAGTGAGCCCTCTTACCTTCACACTTGCTTTCTGTAAACTAATTCTTGACTGAAACAGACCCAGTTTAGACCTGAAATAACAAAACAGAGCAAGCAAAAAGTTAATCTTGGATCTAATTCCAACAAATTAATATGAAGGCATCTATGCCCAATCATAGATTTAATTAATCACATCAACACATCACAACAAAGTTAAGGTAGAGAGGAGAAACCGATCCAGGCACTTCTACAACATCATAACTTTGATGTCTAACCTCTGATTCAGAGCAGGCATTATATATTGACACTGATCACGCTGGATCAATAAATCTCAGCCTGATCCGGCCATTGTGATTTATATTTCAGAAAGACCCGTCTCATGAAATCATAGTGAGCCTGTGTGGTCTGCGTTTTTGTTCTACTGTGCTTATGTGCATGAAAACAGGTCATTTGTATTTCATTAACTCTCACACATACAGATGCAAAATGCATTATGACTGTGCGATGATGTCTGCCTGTATGTGTGAGTATAATGTCTGGTGTTTCTACTTATGCTTGATGCAGCCAAGTGGCGTGTTTCTGCATTCACACCAACTTCTCCCTGTGTGTTCCTTGAGCCCGACAATGACTAATGTCTCGCTGTTTTTCTCTACTGAAACACACACACGTACACACTCACATAGCGGCACAGCGGCAATGCAGTAATTTTTGTGGCTGTGCCTTTCTACTGAGTGATAGAGAACAGAAAAGAGTTGACTGGCCAATCGATGTGGGCGCTAACCGGAGACGAGAATTCAGTGAAGTGAAAATGTCACCGTGCTACGGAGGGCCAAGAGGAAAACAATACTCATCAGCACGGGATCAAACTTTGGTACTAATTGTGGTAAAAAGCTTCAAAATATTTAACTTACAGTAGAAACTCTACTACTATCCCTCCTATTTGGCCCGTGGGGAAGTGTGTTTTTATTATTAAGCAGAATAAGGGGAACTATTATGGTGACACTCATATAGCCCCTACTTCCAGTAGTCTTGCAAGCTTTCATCTACCTATTAATTTGTTAGTATTTATTTTATTATAATACTATATAGTTCCTTTTATTATGATCATGATTATCAGTTTAACACATTTTAATTTATTTTCCACTCATTTACTTACTTTCTTACCATTATTATTATTATTTATTTATTTTATTTTAATTTATTTATTTTTCTTCCTTTTATTTTATCATTTTTTCCCCCCTCACATTAAAATATTGCTTTTGAATTTATGATTATGCTATGGCATTTTATCTGGCTTTATTCAGTGACACTGTATGTGTATGATTAAATGAGTATGTACCTTGGAGAACAGAGTATGTGTATGGTTTAAGTGAGTCAGTAAATAAAAATTAAAAAAAAAAAAAAAGAAACTCTACTACTCAGTGGACTATTTAGTGAGAAAAACTATTAACCTTACTATATAATTGAAAAAATATATTTCAATCTAGACCTAAAAAGCTGCAGAGAAAACATGTTATATCTGACAGAGCTTCTATCTGTCCTTCAAAGGAGAAAAAACACCTAAAATGTGTATTTTAAATGTCTACAGACTTGATTCAGGTTTATTTTATTGCCAAGAAAACTTCACCCATCAATGCTGTCAAACTTCTGTTCTGTACTTATGTTCTTGTGGTGTTTTGGTCCCTTTTCTTCTGTATTTTCTTTGTCTGACTCATAGACACCACTATATGTAATTGATTGCTTCTTTCAGCCTTCATGCTGATGTTTTTCTCTATCTGTCTCACACACACACATTCTCTCTGCCTGAGGTTAACCAACTTTGTTTGCTTGATGGTAATCTTTCTGACAATGGAGACCATCTGTTCAGTCATTCTTATTTTTCCGTACATCTCTACCAACACACATACTGTACAGCGCTGCGGTGAGCTTACTTGGCCTCTATGTCAGCCTTCTCTCGTACAGCGTGGGCAACCTGCTCACAGTCGTAGTATTTTTTCTTGGCTTTGGCCAACTCCTTCACCGACTCCTGCAGCTCTGCTTGAATGCCACTCAACTGATCTATGGTCTGTGAAGAGAAAAAGGAAAAACAGACAAGTTGTTAGAAAAGAAGCAGACCAACGTGAGTCACGATAACTCAGTGTGAGTACATGGAAGTACGTTCTAGAGAGGGATAGAGAACAAAGATTGCTTCAGGAAACTATGACTAACTCCAACTGTCATCACCTTTTTGAGCTGCTGCTCCTTGTAGAGTCTAACAGTCTTCGCAGGCTCTGATACTTGACTCTTGTAGTTGTCACACACGTTGAGCCTGGACTGGCTCACCTGCACTGTACCTTCTAAGTAGGACCTCCATACTGCATACACATTCCTAGTTGGAGAGAAAAAGCAGAAAAATGCTGGATGGGTGCTGTTCTACAACTCACACTACCAAGAGCAATTGGTTTGAAAAGCCATAAAGTTCTCCTGCAGAGTGGCTGCTTTTTTAAATTCCCTACACCACTGTGTGTTTGCCTGAGAAACTGTATGTGTGTGTACCTGGAAGGGAAAAAGATTTGTGCAGAAATGTTGCAGTAGATGCTAAAACCAATAAACAGTAAAACTGTGAACTGGAGAGTTGATGCCTCCATTTCTGGATTCAATAATATGTTGGATCCAGCTTAAGGTTTTATATTTCAGTAACACTGTTACAGTAAATAATGACTCATAAATGTGCGGTAAGACCATATTATGCTTTGCCTAGAATTTTGGAGCAATTCAGCAGAGCACATATTGGGCTTTCATCTCAGTGGTGCAATTGTAGGTGCAAGCGACTGAGAATGGCTGCAAAATGTGTTTTTTAGCTGTGCTTTATGGGAAAATATGACTGCATACTTCTAAATGTCATATGCACACACACACACACACACACACACATACCTGTAGTCTGTTCTCTGGTCATCAGGGTTTATTCCAGGCCAGTCTCTCTTTAGGTACTGGCTCGCTAACTTCTGCAGAGCCTGAAAGCACAAGTATTAAGATGTGGCAGTGAGAAAAATTAAAGTATATTTAAGTACCTCGTGTTTTCTGTCTAGTTTGTACTGTCTCTAAATTACAGTGTATTTATTACATGTGAGAACGTATGTAGGGACAAGATGGAGGCAAGAACAAGACAAAATTAAGCCCTATTGAGTCAAATATTTTCTTTACTAGTAGGGCTGCACAATTAATCAAATATTAATCGCGATCACAATTTTGGCTCCCCACAATTAAATGAACATGATCGCCTGCGATATTGACATTTAAAATGTGCGTTCTGCTCATAGAAAACTCCGCTGCAAATCAAATCAAGCGCTTCAAATCAAATCAGCCTCCAGCTGGGGATTGAGATGTTTTGGCTTCACTTTTGGATATAGATATATACAACCAATGTGTTTATGATTAAATTGAGAGCGTAACATTTTTCTTATTGTTGCTAATTTTGCTCTCGAATTGCACCAGATTGAAGCATTTAACTTTAAAATGTAGCTAACAAAAGGGTAGGGTGAATATCCCTGTATTTTTTCAAATTGCAGTATATATAGCAGAAATATAATGTCCTTTCCTGGCCCCAGTATATAATATTTTACATTACAAGAATGCATACAGAGATCTTAAGAAACTGTTGCAGTACTGTCTCTCATAACATAACAACCTTTATTGGCACATATGAAGCTATTAGAGCTCTTTTAGAAGACTGAGGTTGAGGAAAAGATCAGAAGACTTTACATACTGCACATACTTTACATTTTTCTTTGAGTGTTAAGAATAAGCACTAAGGTAACCAGGTCAAAACATATCTAACACAGTATCCCAATCCGCTCCTCTGAGTGTGAGCGCCTTTACTACGGCTGATTTGGACTTCCTTCTACCTCCATCGCCTCACCAGTGCCGTTGTCATCATATTTCTGTTTCAAGTACGCGGCCAAAATCTTGGCTTTTGCTCAGTAAACAATAGCACTATGAAATGGATCAGCTCTGCGTCAGCAGCAGTGACTTCCCAGTCAGCTCCTGTGAGTATGAGCAGAAACCCAGAGGGCTGCAAGGAAGGGTAACCTACATCTTCTGGACTGGGTCACTGTGTCAGTAGCGACAACTTGCAGACACTGGAGTGGATGAGTGAGTGTGTATGTGTGTGTGTGTGTGTGTGTGTGTGTGTGTGTGTGTGTGTGTGTGTGTGTGTGTTTGAGGGTGGGAGTGAGCAAATCCTCATCAATAAAACAGTTGTTAACAAACCAGAGCAACAAATACAACAACCCAATCAGGACAAACAGACCTCAGGGACACACTGATTCATTCCTCCCTTTATTTATTTCATCCCTCTTCCATATAAATCTGCATGTAAATCTGGTTTCTCGGTTCTGATTTCAAATGTGCCTCCGAGTCATCAACTCTCCGCTTGTGTCTCTCTCCATCCTTAACTCTCCATCTCTAACATTACCGTTCTCACAGGCCTATTTTCAAGTGTTATACTATCGCTCCCCTCGCACCCCCTAACTTAAGCTTCAACATCACTTTCAACATATATTCATCCTGTCTCTCCACACTCCCTCTTTCTGTTATCAAGCTGTTTGGTTGTCTTCAAATGTCCACTCCTCTCTCTCTCTCATCTTGCCCTTTTTACCTTTCACAGATGGTGAATGAGGCCATCAAAAAACATCTACCACTTCTTTCTCTTGTTCTCTGGACCTGAAATTCGGTTCCCTCCAGCTGATATACAAGCTTGTGTCCTGGGGGAGACAGTGGCCCAGTGACCCCCGGCACTCACTGGCTAAATCCTCTAGAAGAAGGGAAAAGATTCAGCACTTAATATAAGAACAACTCCCCATAGAGTACTACAGGAATGAGTCCTAAAACCCGGAAATGAGTTAGCATTTTAGCACTTCCGGTTCCTTCGTCTGGAAGTCAAAGGGTTTTTTGAATGGGTTTTTAGTTAGATGCCTGAAGTAAGGTCTGTGGTTAACACAAGCCTTAGAGATTTTAAGGTTTTGTTCTACGACATAAAATACATCAATAAATACCCCACTCATGAATTTTGAAGCCTTTTTTGTGTCTTAAAAAAGGCGGTTGCTAACAAGTGGCTAAATGAGACTACCAAACGTCATGCCGACACCGCATTTACAGCCTCGTTGTGTTTACTCACGCTCATGTGACCGTGGTGTAGTTCGTTTACAGCCTAATGTTAGCATTTTACTTCTGGCGATTGCATTCGTATATGGTAAATTCACATTTCAAAAATCATGAAAGTGGTATTCATTTGTGAAGATTATCTTGTTGAACATAACGTGTAAATATCATAAACGTATGTTTGCCACAGAGCTTATTTTCTGCAATAATCCAAAACCCAATTGGAAAGTCACATTGGCTTATTGTCGGGGAAACCCAGTGCGATGCTAACTTCCTGGTTGGCCTACAAAAATACATCATCCCTGGAGCACTCCATTACCTCAGCACTGTTCCTGTCTGAGTAAATCGGCAGCCAGTGGAGTTAATATTTTGTAATAGATTAAATTGAGTGTAGAGGTCAGTACTACTTTGAGTCACACTGGGTCACAGCTGCCATAAAGATGAACGCATCTTACATGAAGAAGAAGTAACCTATTTCTAACTAACTGTGTAGGTTTCCTCGGGAAATTTTTAGCCAATGCCAGTCTCATTGACTAATCTACAGTCAGAGGTGGAAGTGCCAGAGAAATACCAGATTAAGTAGATCCACACACACAAAGAAAAGCCATGGCACAGAAACTGCCCGGTCCAATGCATGAGGAAACACGTCTGCTTCAAGAATAGTCACCCACTCTCTAGGGAAGGGTGGAGTGGGTGTGGGTGGTTTTGATGAAAGACTGTGAGACTGTTTGAGTGTGTTTGTTAGAAAAAGAAAAAAAAAAGAGGGGAGTGTGTGAAGGAGGGCTGGAGAGGCACACAACATTAAAATTGCAATAGAAGTGCCGGGGATTTAATTGCCTTCCTGCTGTATAAACAGGGATCATTTGTGTGTAAAATGTGTGTGTGTGTGCGTGTTTCTTGGGGGGGTTACATGAGGACAGTGACTGACAGCGGAGACAGCCACTGACTGTGAGCTGGCTGGCTGACAGGAGGACAGATTTGACAGCTTGACTTCCACAACACACTGCTCCCTATCAATTCATCAACAGCACAATCACACCAGATACTGTATCTTGAGGTTGGTCCAGTTGGACATCTGGGATTAGCCCTCATTAGTGACCTCTAGTGGACACTAAGAGCATGTCCTTC